>BQNB010048051.1:0-24045 GCA_026074375.1 Tanacetum coccineum
TAGTTTTAATCTTTTCATAATATCTAAATTTCTTTTTCCATCTCATTTCTCTCTCAAATCTCTCTCTCTCTCTACACGATTCTCTCTCTCTCTCTCTTTTCTTGGATTCGTGTTGTGTGTTATGAAGTGAAGTATTAATCGGAACCTACAATTGGTATCAGAGCCTCGGGTGGATAGCGTGGTTTTTTTTGTGTGGTAAGCATATTGAATTCGGCAGATTTGGTTGTTGCATCACTCGGCATAATTGTTACTTTTGTTTTGATTCGGCTCATTCAAAGAGAAAGGCAAAGACGACTTGTTGGTTCGTTTTGGGATCCAAAAAGTTCGTTTTTTTTGTCGGCATCTAGTGGAAAACACCGCCTATGCAACGCGAACGAGAGGAGAAACGTATCGATCGAACGAGTGGAAAATAGTTTGGATCGAACGAGTGACAAATCGCAGCGATCGAACAAGCGGACTCGAACTAGACGATCGAACGAGCGGAAAACCTCAACGATCGAACGAGCGGAAAACCTCAGCGATCGAACGAGCGGACCGAACTAGCGATCGAACGAGCGATCGAACGAGCGATCGAACGAGCGATCGAACGAGCGATCGAACGAGCGATCGAACGAGCGATCGAACGAGCGATCGAACGAGCGATCGAACGAGCGATCGAACGAGCGATCGAACGAGCGATCGAACGAGCGGATCGAACGAGCGATCGAACGAGCGGATCGAAGGAGAAAATTTTTTTTGGACCGAACGAAATTTTTTTAGAAAACTTGTGTGACGAAACGGGTTTCAGTAAAACGGCCATAACTTTTGATCCGTAACTCCGTTTTAGGCCCGTGACCTCTCAAATCGAAGAGAAAAACGAGACGGATCACGCTGTAACCACCCTTTGGCAGGTTAAGGATTTTTCGAGGCCCAAAAAGCTTGTTTTCTATGATTTTTTGACATTTTTCAGTTTTTTCTGGAATTTTTGGCCGCTGATTCCGCATCAAATCATTCAACGGTTTCTATTGATTTCTTGTAAAATCCCGTTTTAATTTCATTTATTGTTTTAAAGCATATACGTGTAAAATCCCGTAAATGTGAATTGCTACAAAACCACAACTTCATCACAAGATCCACTTTAAAGATCCAACAAAATCATTCACACTTCAAAACTCATAACTATTCATTCAACATGTCTACTCCAGTTAACACATCCTCCACAGATAGCCAAATGCCATACCAATATAATGGCAGCTGTTCAAAAGACGACCCACCGATGCTTGTACCAGTGGAATATTCTCAGTGGCATTCGCGTTTTCTACGATACCTTGACACTAAATTAATTGAATATCTGAGGAAGTTCTCTTTGCCGTTCCATATATTTGCCGGTACGAACGTACTCAATTGCAGCATTAAGAATGCAACAGAGAACATTCTACCAGTAGCTGCACATGATGAAGTAGAGAACATACACAACATGACAACAGAGAAACAAACTTTACTTTCAAGCTGAAAAGGAAGCTACTATTCTTGATTCTGACTGGTAATGGGATGAAATATACTCAACTGTTGATGCATGTAACAAACAAGCAAAGGAGATTGTGGACAGCCATTGAAAGGCTACAACAAGGGGAATCGTTGAACGTACAAGATGTGAAGACCAATCTATTTTGGGAATTTGGGAAATTTACTTCTAGAGATGGAGAATCCATGGAGTCTTATTACTCCCGATTTTATAAACTGATGAATGAGTTGACGAGGAACAACTTGCAAGTTTCACCAATGCAAGAGAATGATCAATTTCCTTCAACCAACTTCAACAGAATGGTCAAGATTTGTGACAGTTTGTCAAGCAGAGTCAAGAATAACACGGTCACATATCACAAGGCTGTTTGACCGTTCTGAGTGCAGTTCAAAAGGAAGTTAATGATAACCGATCTGAGAGATTAGCCTAAGTGCAAAATCCATAGCACTTCTTGCGGCAGCTCAACCAAATTCAGATAACGACAATAAGGCACCTGTACCACAAAGATCGAATGCACTTCATACAACAATCTGTCTTCACAAATAAAATACGATCAACGCAACTACCAGACAACACAAGGTAAAGAGATCGCCAAACTAGTACTCCGTCAATCTGAGTCCAATTTTTGAGGAAGACAGTGATCCATAACAAGCTCGAGGGATAAGGATATGCAAAAGAACTGGCCACATACCTTGCAAAATATTTTAAGAAGTTGAACAAACCTACCAACAACTAACCTTAGAAACTTCTTCACACTCCACGAACAAGACTGAAGATACCACCACCAAGGTATAACAATGACCAATCAGTCAAAGGCAGTTTGGAAATCAGAGACAAGTGACAGTTTCTGGGGCTAGGAAACAGAAGCAGTCCGTAGTGCAAAAGACTGGATCACAGTGCTTTAACTGCAGTATTTGGACAACTATGCCAAGGAATGCAGAAGCCAAAGCGTTAAAGACTTACGCGTATACACAAGGAGAAGTTGATGATGTTGCAAACAGCTGAACAAGGTGTACCCCTTTCAAGCTGAGCAAGCTGATTGCTAGAGGACACGGATGAAGAGATTGAATAACAGAATTGGAAGCACCCAAAACAGTTACATGGGCAAGATTCAGGAGTCTCACCTGCGGAATCATGTTCGACTGATACGCCATTGGAACAGGTACAAAACCAATAGAAAAAGATGTGCTTGCCGAATGTGAGACGACAACTGAGCAACCTGAATCCATTAACGACACATATGTTTTGGAGAAGGATGATAGCAATGTCATTCCTGATTCCATCAAATATATGTACTAATGGATAATCAGGTTTACAAAAATGCGATGAATGTGTTGATGAAGCTGCTGCGCTTTGCTAATTTAATTGCAAATTTTAAAACTCTTGATAGTGAGAAAACAAACGTTTTAAAGCATAAAGAAAGCGAACGCATCATTGACTCAAGAACTGAAGGAGTGCAAAACTAACCTTGATGTCTAGTAGGGCTCTAGGGGAGGCTACTAGCAGTCGGGATAGTTCTCTGATTGCACTTCAGACCAAATAGACTGAGCTTGAGAAGTACACTTTCCTTAATGACCTAACAGTGATTATAAATACTTCAAACAAAGTTAAATGTAACTCTAGGATCTTTAGCATCATAAAGACATTGACATAAAATAGTGGTTTAAAAACTAAAACCTAATGAAATTTTCAGTGTCAATCCGAAACACTATGAGCTGTCAAAAAGAGACCTGTTAACTAGGTCACAATTTGAATGTCAACTCAAAGAGAAAACTAAGGTTATATTCAGGATTTAAAAGGTAATGAAAGGAAAAGATAAGACACGATGATTGAAATGGACAAACAATAAAGTTTTTAAATGAAATTCTTATAAACTCAATCATCAATTCAGACCATTCACATGTTAGCACCCAAATGCGGCAACGTAACATGGTAGATCAACTTTGCTAATCCAAAGTACCTCAAGAAAGCCAATCTGATAAGCCTTCGTTTGTTATCGATCCCCATAATGATCTTCCTGATTACTGCAACAGGATTTGCCCCGATGGGAAGAGACAGTGACCTTGCAAATGAGAGTTAGATCAAAATTGGATAAAGACAAAGGTGAAACCATATAATTACACATATCAAAACAGTCTTTATTAAACTTTCAAACCACCATCCCAAAGCCTATCTTTGCTCAGTTGGAACGCGCTAAATAAGTTAAGGATACAATGTGGAGAAAAGCGTATTGGTTTAGTAACAAAACCAAACATTTCAAAAAACGTAGGCATTCTACCCATTGTCTAAATCCATTATTAAAAGTAGACTACTTATTATAACGAAATGACAAACAACTTCAATCTCTTTAGAACAATATTGTCAACAAAACCGTGGTTCCTAATCATACTTAGTAGTGCATTTCCTTACCCAACTGCTAAGAGTATGGAAGTTTGATCAAAATCTTATAATGCACTTTCAGACAAAACTATACTGGACAGTCATGTTTTGTTTCATAAACTCAAAAAGGAAATAATGATCGATTTGGAGTACACGTAATCTCCCTTGAAAAGGAACTTGACGAACTAATCAGAAAAGGGCTGATTTTTCAAACAAATATGATGCTACTTCTCGAAAGGATGTGTGTCTAAAGATGTTACATGTTCATATTTGCATTCTCTGTCTGATTTAAATGCTAATACTGAATTGCAATGCTTATATCTTCATAAAGTCAAAGAATTTAATGTCATTGACAAAAGCTTTTCGAAACAAACGAAACTGTTAACAAAGAAGTTCATAATACTTGTTAAAAAGTTTTGCTAAACTTGAAAAACACCAATTTCTCTGGAACTTTCTTTTAACAAAACATTGTAAAGAACAGGATGAAAAACAACCCCATGTTTTGCAAAGAAATGCTTCAAATGTATTTCGAAAAGAAAACGTGAACAATATCATGAAATACAAGATTTGAAACTCAACTTGCAGACAGAACAATGGTGAAAAATGAGTTAAAGAAACTCATGTTTGGTAACAAAAGGAAAGTCTGTGGAAACTCATTTTTTGATAAACATCTGTTGTTACGACACACCACATGCTCAACGGATTCCAAAACCATCAGTTTTAGGAAAACCGACTCCTTTTTCAAATTCTCCTGAAATGAGAAGTTTTCAAACGAATCAGTCGGTTAATAAAACTAATGCGTCGGATGGTTTATTTAAACCAGTCACTCAACAGAATTTGCCTCAGAATAGAAACCAAGCGGTTCGAAACACAAATGTGCTTAAACCAGGAATGTATAGAATTGCCTCCACCACAACACAAACTAGAACACCACAGTTGCCTCATGCTTCTAGGAATACTAATCCTCAATATGTCTAAATCTTCAGGAGTAATCACACTACTAGTGTTAGCAACCACACTTAAGAGCTATCAGGTGAAAGGAAAAGTCCGTGCCAAACATTAGTCAAGTGAAGTTTACAAAGAAGGAAGTAGAAGACCATCATAGGATTTCTAGTATTTCTAAGAAAACAAAGTCTGTAACTGCGTGTAATGACAGTTCAAACTCCAGAACTTCGAATGTAAATGCTGTTTGTGCAGAATGTGGAAAATGTGTGTTTAATTCTAATCATGATGCTTGTGTTTTTCTCGAATACCTTGAAAGACGTGAATGCTAGAACTAAGAAGCCTCAAGTAGTGCCTATTAGTGCTAGTAAACCCAAGAGAAAAGCGAACAAATCTGTTGCAACACCCCATAAGAAAACAGTTGCATCAGATACCACTATTCAGAAATCCAAGAGTTACTATAAGAAGTTGTATGAGGAATAACAAATAAGGAATGGAAATGGTGGAAACAAAGAGATGTCCATCAGTATACATGGGACACAAAAGCATCTTAGACCATAAAGCTATGGAATAGCAAAAATCAGGAAAGAAGATGTAATCATCAAATTATTATTCTCCACTATAGACATTGTCTCTAGTATTAACTAATGTTTTTGAGAATATCAAACTATCATAGGATCCAATATGTCGAATATTCCATCCTCACTCTAATTCTCTTGCAGAGGTAACAACTCATTCCTATTCATTGTTGACTCTGATGCACAAAGTCACAATGACGGCAAAAGCTTTTGTGTAAATTTGTAGAGAAATTTCTGGGTACTGTTCGTTTTGGAAACGATCAGTTTGCTCCAATTCTTGGTTATAGAGATCTGATTCAAGGAAATGTGACGATCAAATGGGTTTATTATGTCGAAGGCCTCAATCACAATCTTTTATCGGTTCGTCAATTATGTGATGCTGATTTGGAGGTTGCTTTCAGGAAATCTACTTGTTTTGTGAGAGATCTTCAGGGAAACGATTTACTAACTGGTAGTCATGGATCTGATCTCTACACAATATCTCTTCAAGAAACAACTTCATCAACTCCAATCTGTTTCATGGCTAAAGCTTCACCAACTCAAGCATGGTTATGGCATCGAAGGCTTTCTCATCTTAACTTCGATTACATCACCTTACTCTCAAAGAAAGAGGTTGTGAATGGCTTACCTAAGTTGAAATATGTCAAGGATCAACTTTGTTCGTCTTGTGAAATGAGCAAATCAAAAAGAAGTTCATTCAAGAAAAAGCAGTTCCTAGTTCCAAAGGAAGGCTAAATTTGCTTCATATGGACTTGTGTAGTCCAATGCGCGTTGCAAGCATAAATGGGAAGAAGTATATTCTGGTGATTGTTGATGACTATTCAAGATACACTTGGACTCTTTTTCTACGATCCAAGGATGAAACACCAGAAGTTCTCAAAGACTTTCTCACGATGATTCAACGCAATCTTCAAGCTCAAGTTATTACTGTCCGTACTGACAGAGGCACGGAATTCTTGAACAAGACACTCCATGCTTATTTCAAAGAAGAAGGCATTGAACATCAAACTTCCACTCCTCGAACACCTGAACAGAACGGCGTTGTCGAAAGACGGAACCGTACTCTTGTTGAGGCTGCTCGAACGATGCTTTCAGCTTCTAAGCTTCCATTATCATTTTGGGCTGAAGCAGTTGCAACCGCATGCTATACTCAGAACAGATCAATCATCATATCCACTCATGGAAAGACGGCATATCACATCATAAATGACAGGAAACCTTCAATAAAACATCTTCACATCTTTGGTTGCATTTGTTACATAACTAGAGATGGGGAAAATCTGGATAAGATGAAAGAAAAAGGGGATCCATGTGTCATGGTGGGATATTCTACTCAGTCGAAGGGATATCGTGTTTACAACAAGAGAACACGCTTAATAGTTGAGTCCATTCATATCAAGTTTGATGAAATCAAAGAAATGATGTCTGATCACAACAGTTCAGACCTCGCACCACAACGACAAGAGATGTCTGTTGAAAATGTCTCTTCAGGCCTCGTTCCTCAAGGACAAAAGGCGTCAGATTATGACAACTCTGACCCCGTGCCCCCAAGACAAAATGTTGTTCCTTCAGCAGAAAAGACAGATTCGTCACAACAAGGGTTAGAATTTCTCTTCAGTCCTTTACTTGAAGAATATTACAATCCAACACACGGTCAAGCTGAGGAAAACAACAATGATCAAGCACCGAATGCATCGTCTCAAGAAGCTGAATTTGTCAATCCTTTTTGTACACGGGTACAAGAAATTGGTGAGTCTTCCTCACGCAACATTGATAATACCGATGTGCATTCCATTTCCAACCACAACTCCATGATTTCCGATGGACCAGAGATCCATTAGAACAAGTTTTCGTGAAATCCACCATGCAGTTCAAACAAGACGACAACTACCACAGATTTCCCCCCCTGAAATGTGTATGTTCGCACTCACGGGTGAGTAATGTTGAACCGAAAGAACATTACGGAGGCAATGGCTGATACCTGCATGGACGAAGCAATGCAGGATGAACTTCATCATTCGATAGCCTAAAAGGTCTGGGAACTAGTCGACAAACCATTTGGCAAGATGATTATAAAGGCTAAATTGTTAGGAAGAACAGAAGGATGGAAGAATCAGACTGTAATTCGCAACAAAGAAGACTTGTTGCTAAAGGTTATGCCTCAGGAAGAGGGATTGATTTGAATAAATCATTTGCTCCATGTTGCTCGCTTGGAAGCAGTTCGGAATTTGTTGCCCCACGCAGCAACACAAGTCTTTCAATCTACTCAGATGGACTGAAAAATGGCATTTTCTTAATGGTCTACTTAAGTAGGAGGTTTATGTTGCTCACCAGAAGGGTTCGTTGATCCAGAAAATCCAGAAAAAGTCTACCCCCCTACTGAGGAAAGCTTGTATGGATTAAAGCAAGCCTCACAAGAGCCTGGTAACGATGAACTATCCAACATTCCTATGTCCCAAAGGCTTTACTAAAGGTACAATTACCCAACATTATCAAGATAAAATACGTGATGGATATTCAACTGTGCAGATTTACTTTTGATGACATAATTTTTGGATCGACAAATCCTAAATATTTCAAAACGATTCGAAAATTTTTAAGCACCAGTAGATTTGAAATGTCCTTAATGGGATATGAAGTTCTTTTTAGGACTACAGATCCAACAGTCCCAAGAGTAATTTTATCAATCAGGCCAAGTACGCTTTATAAATTCTGAAAAAGCATAATAGGGACAATTTGTCCACTAGCCATTGGTACACATTGGCTACTAAACCAAACTAGATGTAATTTGAGTGAGAAACCCGTAGACCCTTCTGATAGCGTATAAAATCGGTCACTCATGTCCCTGACATCTAGTATACCAGACTTAGTGCAAGCAGTATCTAATTTGCTCGTATCAAGCACGACCAACTCAAAAGTAACCTCAAGGAGGTTAAAAGAAATATTTAAATACTAAAGGGTACCATTACATGGACACTGGTATCCAAAGGATTCTGTTTTGAACTAACAGCAATTTCAGACGCTGATCTGCCGATGCCTGATACTCGGAAAAGCAACTTCTGGAGGATACAGTTTCCTTGGTGAAATCTTGTAAGCCTGGAATGTCAAAGAAACAAAACTGCACTGCGATGTCTTCAGCAAGCAGAGTATGTGGCGTTATCTGCAAGTTGTGCACAAGTAATTTGGAGGAGGACACACTTCAAGATTATGCCTTCAACACAACAGAATACCGTTTGTATAGCGACACTCAGTCAGCCATATCAAATATCATGCAAACCCCGTTATAACATTTCACGAACAAAGCCCATCCATACTCACGTTATCATTTTCATTAAGAACAGGTTGAAAATGTAAATTGAATTATATTTTGTCAGAACTTAATACCAATAAGCTGACATGTTTAACTAAAGCCCTTCCTGAGGATCGGTATAAGTATCTTGTCAAAGGATTGGTATGAAGATGTTTGACACCAGCTGAACTGGAGGTTCTGACAAATGAGTCTGTTGATATCATACATCAAACATCATCCATGTACATATTTTTGAGAAAAGCAAAATACAAATAAAAAACTTCAAAAAGAAAATACAAAAACAGATAAACAGAAATTTTCAAAAAGATCTTCTCGACATGTCTCTTGGAATCGATAACATTTACGTGCTTAGAAATGTCGATTTTACATTGACACGGGTGTGTAAATGAAGTTCGAACGAGCGTTTTCAAATAGTTTTCAAAACATTTCATTTCTAATTTTCTAAATGGCTTATGTCAAATGTCATACATACCCAGACTTAAATAACTAAGGTTAAAACTTATCTCAACAAGAGAAAATACGTTTCTCGTATCCCTTGAGCTGTTCTTCCAAGACATTCAATTTATCTTTATCTCAAGAAAAAGGATATTGTACGTTAAGTGCCGCTTACCCTTACCGTTAGAAAGAGAAGGTCCTCTAACATTCTGGTTTTTTCCAAAAAGTTGAACAACGATTTTTCAGAAATCCCATGACAATTCATAATCTTTCAAAATTGTGTGTTCAACACTCCATCCCTCATAGTGTTTTCAAAAGACAACAGTTTCTCAACTGGTCCTATTTTTTAAGGAGAGTTTTTCGAAAAACAAAGTTTTAATGTTATTGGATACATCAACAACGACCATTCTTATGTATTCAAAACATTATCAAAATGTTCCAAACCATTCATGCTAATAATATTTTCTCCAATGGAATTTTCAAGACATATTTTAATCACGAGGTATTTCAAAAACTAAGTGTTTATCATTTAAAATAAGGGGAGAAAATGTAATTAAAATATGATCTATTTGACTCAATGTGCTGAAGAAAAGGTTTTATGGTTCGCACTATCCAAACAACAGTCTAATTTCATGACGATTTCTAAGTAAAAAAGTGGTTAGGTTAGGAATCAATCCTATGATCCAACCAGAATCGGAGGATCTACCCAAGGATAATCCAAAGTTAGAAATAGCAGTCCTTAGGTATGATTGGAGATGAATGTATATGGGAATAATGCCGACTAAGATTGAGCTAACACTGGAACAATCACAACAAGGTGTTAGTAATGACGTCTTGGTAAGCATTGAAGGCGTTGAAGAATTAAAAAGAAATGTATGGATAAAAGGTGTAAACAAAGAAGCCCTCCACACAACTTAAGGCAGAAACCGGGTCAATACATATGCTGTCAGAATCACAAGTTGATTGCTGACATTGAAAACGACATCATGGACCCAGTGATGCAATGCACAACCCTTCCCAGCCATTCGGGTTTCTCTCAACAGAAACTTGTCTCATTTGTCACGGAGATACACACGTTATCTATTGACATCTCACTCCGAGATTGTTGATATTGAATAGGTGGCAATATGCTCCAGCCTCCGAGTACTAAAACCAAAATGCACTAATCGAGTCTAGAGCCAAGAGATCAATCAAAATCTCGTTAGGACACATTCCATTTCAAACACTTGTTGAACATCATCAGGTTCACAAGCTGTTATCAAGAGTCCTACGCAATATCATTGTGATATTTGCCAGAACATTCAGAGTGATACTCTTTAGTATTCACAATGACGAATGGAAATCCTTCCAGTGTCATCATCAAACAGCACTGCGGTAGGTGACTTGCGAGATTCTATATGAATCAAACTTGTGACAACTGGATATCGATTTGGTCCAGTAAATGATTTGACGGTTGATGAATTTTGATAAAAACATGACACTCTCGATGTGTTACAAAAACTCTTTAACGAGTGACACGTCGATTGATTTTCAAATCAATTTTCTCGTTTATCACTAACGTAAACATGCAGGTCAAACGGTGGTAACGACAACCTCAATCCCATTCAAATGCTCAATCTACGAAGACATACTATCTAGAAAGCTCAAGATTTAAAGACAAAGACTTCCGCAAACTCTGATTTGAAGCTTTCAAGATAATGCAAAAGTATGAGCATGTTGGTCAAAGACACAAGATCGCAAGATGGCAAAGACGATAAAGACAATGACAAAGGCTCAAAGTCAAGATCGCAAAGCATGAAGGAACAAGCCTACAACAAATACCACGAAGACAAAGACACAAGAACACTCGAGCCTTAAACGACAAAAGCAATCTCACTGATCACATGAGAAGTGTCAATCAATGAACTCTACGTCGGGGGAGATAGTTAGCCTCATTTTATTAGTCAATAAAGGAAGCTCGTTTCCTGTTTTACAAGACCAGTCACTTCGGTGAGATTGTTAGCCTAGTTGCGAAGGCGATTCCCCAATGATACTTAGCACGAGACGCACGAGCTGAAGGAGACATGACTAAAATAACACAAGGAATGGTATATACTATTAGATCCCCATAATGAAAAGTATATATATAGTATTAATGAAAATAGGAAAAATTAAAGCTTTTAAGTAGCGAGAAAATGTAGTAGATACGTACATATACACTTAAGCCCTAAAATGAAACTTAATGAGGGACTCCTAGGTTATAGTCTAAGTACTCAGATTAGGATCTAAACGCACACCAAAAAGTTTGACGTCCTTAAAAATACTTAGAAAATGTTTTAAGGCTAGCCCTTCGAACTGGAGTTAATAGACACCTAAGATATGACCTTTGATTTTAGGCTAACCCTAATTCGAATTCTAAGTAGCGGTTTTACTCCCCAAAATCTAACCCAAATTTACTGTTTTGATAACTTTTCTTGCAAAATTATTTGACTAACTTCTCGACCTCAAAACCTTTCGGGGCTAGACTTTTTAGAAACTAGGCTCTCAGAACTTATCAATAGACATAAGATTGATAATAAAACACGTTACTATCATTGAGATATCAATCGAACAACATGACCTAAAATTCTGCTCAAACCTAATTCATATTTTAACGCGTTCTAGACCTAACCAATTATACCAAAACGTTTATAATTTATCACTAATCACTTCTAATTAAGTTAATTACTTTGATTTACAGAAAATATAAATAAACCCTAATTCCATCACTTAATTGTTACAAGAAAACTAAAGAAGATTAATTGAAAAGGGTTTAAGAAAACATACCTAAAACCTTGATCTTGATACACAAGATCACCAACTTGTTCTTGATAAAAAAAACCTTTTTTTTCTTTCTTCTTGGGTTCGACCGACCACAAAAGGGAAAAGGGGGAAAAGGGTTTGTATTTATAGGGTTTTCAAATGAGTTTGAGATAAATACTAATTAGAATTTGATTTGGTTTAAAACTCTGTTTCCCTTTTTTTCTACATAACCGGTCGACTAACACCACTATATATATTTTTATATTTTATTTTATTTTATTATTTACCTATTCAACCCTTAATTTTGACATTTTTATAAAAACCCTTTTTCTACCTTTTAAACCTTTTAAATTAAAACTAAATTAAATGACTATAAATAAATTTCATTTCTAATTTTATTTTACTAACTTAATAAAACTAAGTTCTAATTTCTATATTTTCTAAACTAAACTTTTAATTTTACTAACTACTAACACTTAAAGATATAAATACGTATACATATACATATAAATACGTACACACATAAAATTATACTATAATTTTCATTGTCACTAAAATGTGAACAAAATGAAATACCCATATCAACGATAAATTCAATCACAATGAGACGATCACGCTCCGTGGATTGATAACCAAACTCACATAAGATCACATAAACACATAATTATTATAGCACATAATGATATTTAAGTCAATACTAATTGTTTGACTAACCTGCTCAAGGCACAGTTGTCACATGGCTAGAGTTGCAAAACCATATAGGTTGATGCAACTAGTTAAGTATATGTTGAGAATGCTAAAATGAAATGTTGGGTCAAGGTGACCAAGTTTGGGTTAATAATAAGACAAAGAGATTTCGAGAACGAAATCTAAATAAGGGGATAGATTTGTAACACCCTAAAACCAGTTTATAAGTATCTAATTATGAAAATGCCATTTGATTAGTTTGACTATGACTTTTGTAAGTTTGAAGATGTTATAGGAATGGTTAGTCAACCTGGTAGTCAAACTATAAGTATTAAAAATGGTTTTAGAAAATATCATATGCCTCAACTAGGAAGAAATAAAGTTAAAAGACTAACGTTGTCAAGTGGTAAATGTGCTACATAAGTTAATGTGGTCAAATATGAAAGAATGTGACTTGAGGGACCTATTGTGTCATTTGGCAAAAGTACCAACTAAATAATAATGAATTCCCTGGAACTCTAAAATATTCTAAAGAGATATAGTTCATGCGTGTGTGTCGACCCAAGAGAGAGAGAAGAGAAGGAAACTATGTACTTGATGATGCTAGTGATGAAGGATTATGCTTCCAATTAAGAAATAAGCTTATACCAATGATCCTAAACAAGTAAGTAACCTTATATTAAGTTGAATTGGTGATTTAAAGATTAGGGTTCTTGAGAAAAATTAGGAGTTTTGAGTAAAGATGGTTTTAAAGTAAAGATATGGTATTTAATAATATGGGTTAAAGTTAATTGAAGATTAAGTGTAAAGAAATTAGGGTTTTTTATCATATGCTCAAGATATGATCATATGATGATTAAGTATGGAAATTAGGTAAGTTATGGGTTGAATAAACACTTGTCATTGATTTTGTATCAATATGATTATAGGTTTTAATGATGGTGTTTGGATAGGATGGAAGGATGATGATGGCGAATTAATGGTATACTTAGCTTGGATTCAAGGTAAGTAACTATGGTTAAAATGTGTTTAATATGGATATTGTCATATTGTGGCTATGAATGAAGGTGTTTAAGACATGGAAGTGTTGGATTAGAAAGTAAGGTATAATATAAGACTTAAATGCTTGATGATTTGAGTATTAGTCATTGGTTATGGACTAACCAAGGTATGCGTTGATATTTCTATATGCTTGATGATTGTTATAACTATGTGGTTATAGTTTAATGTTGATTGTTATTGCGGTAAACATGTTTGATTAATGGAACATCTCATGATGCAAATATGTATATTGAAATATTATACATATTCTAACTGGTTACTTACTAAGCGTAAAGCTTATGTGTTTAAGTTGCAATGTTTTGTAGGTCCAATGTGAAAAAGATAAAGGCTTAAGAATGAGCACGGTTTGGAAGGTGTATACACTTGTAATTTGTAAGCATAACGTAGGATGCCGAGCTTGAATCAAGGTTGAACCCCTATATGTCTTAATGGTTTGTTAATGAACATTTTCAAATGTCAAGAATCATGTAAACATGAATTTATAAAATGGGTAAGAGTCATTGGTCTAGTTGGTTGTTAAAGTGTATGCAAATGGGTCAAACGGGGTGTTTGGTAAACCCTGTAAGATATATGTTTTTGAGTCATTTAGACCGTGAATGTTTATGGAAATGAAGTATTATGTTATGTTAAGGAATTCTAGAAATTTTGGTATTAAGTTGAGTTATACAAGTTGTTTTTCGGAAAATAGGTCAAAAGTACACAAAAGGGGTATGCAGAAAAAGGGGTGTTTGGGACAAGGTCCATTTTATCCCATTTTGGGTCAAACGGGTTAAGAACTTTGCAAACAATGTATATGGTATATTTATGGCTTAATGTAGTGTTTATGTGTTTAAATGTTAGTTTAAGAGTTGATTCCATTTTAAAATGGGTTATGGGTCGTTTTAAGAAATTAGTGCATTGAAGGGTCCTTAGTGCACAAGAAGGAGAAATGTGCATAAGATTGGTATTTTAGTGCACAAGAAGAGTAAATGTGTATAAGCAGGGTAATAGTGTACAATAGGGGTCCTTGTGTACACTATAAGGTTCTTGTATGAAAATAGTGCACAAGATGGGTCTTTTAGTGCACAAAAGGGTTTATCAGATTTGGGTCATTTTTGTTATTTTGTATAAAACAAACCATAAAGAGTTAGAAGTCGTGCCTTATACCGTTGGAAAGGTATTTGAGTCTACTTTATGTTAAAAATGTTTTCAAGGGCTGTTTCATAATATATTTTGGTTAGTTTATTCAAGAGTGACATAAGGTCATTAAAAGTCATGCGTTTAAGCAAAGTTTTTTTTATATTTGGTCGAATTAAGAGTCGGAAAAAGGATGTTTCAACTTGGTATCAGAGCTTCGATCTAAGAGAAGTAGGTTTCTACTATAGGTTTTCTAAACTTAGACCACTCATAGATGCGTATGCCGTAAGTATAAGTAGCTAAGAATGTGAATGCCTTAGTATAAGGTAGATTAAGTGCTTGCGGCAAATAGAATGATAATATTTGGATATAGAATGATTATGAAATGTGATATATATTATTTTGCCATAGAATTAAGAGATTATGAATGCGGTTAAGAATGTGAAACACTTATCGGAGAAGTGTTAAGTATAGAAGTACATGTTTATGTAATGTAAAGTCTATGGTAGGTTATTTGAATAAGTAAGTGATGTAAGGTGTGCATGATGGTATGAATTAAAGAAATGCTTGAGCTAAGATAAAGAAATGCTTGAGCTAAGATAAATGCATAGGATTGCACTTTAATAAGTAATGATGAAAGTATGTAAATATAAGCTAAGTAATAAGAATATGTTTTAATTATGAAAAAGTTTCTTAATGAAAAATTATTGTATTAGGAGTAAGCGCTTATGTGAATTACCAATAAATGATTGAAGTATGATAAGTCATATAATGTAGAAAACATAATAAAGTATAATGTGATTAAGTATGATACGTATATGAATGGTAAAGAACAAAAGTAATCTCATTTATATATAAAAGAGATGTATGATAAGTAAAATAGATAAATGAGTGCACCTTAAAGTAAACCAAATGAATGAATGATAAAGAATGAGGGTTATATACATGAAAGAGCTTAATGAAATAAAAGATATATTGGTATAAAATTTGATCATGAGCTCAACGCGGAGTTAACAAGAAAACAAGATATGCATATGTATATGAAATACAAGAGAATGAAAAGAATCATTAAATCTTGTATAAGATAATGAAAGAAGATAAAGTGTGAGCTAGAATTGCGTATGACAATAAAAAGTGAAAATGGAAAAGCATATTATAACAACCCATAATTTTCATAAATGTAAATATCCATCTATTAAGTTAGATGATGTACAATCTATCAGTTATATATGAACTCACCTTTTTCAGGGAAATTTTTCGCTTTATTACATTACATTACTTTGCCAATATCTCAATATGCAATATAACCTACATAACTCAAGTTAACGGACTCGGACAACCTACGTATGGCAATCCTATCCTCATATATGTCAAGCAAACATCATAACATATCAAGTCAATATCATAATATCATTATTACAAGGTACATTCTTCCTAAAAGGTACCATTTGCAACATCATATCAAAACGGGCTTTAAACCATTATCGGATGCCCTAAACCCTAATCTCATGGAAGGGTTAACCCCTAAAGTGAATGCACAAGCTACTAAAGCATATGTACAAGTAATATGATATCTCATTTGAAATATAAAATCTCTTCAAGTCAAAGTACAAATTTAAATAAAGGAAAATTATGAATTACAGAATCAATAGGTTTATAAATTTCCTTATTTGCATTGATTGGGGACGCTTTCAATGTAAATAAAGAAGTATAATGAGTGGGCTTATGTGTTATCGGAAAAATAGCATGAGAAAATTAAGGAAGTAGTAGAAAATAGGAGTCTACATATTATGTTAGAGTCGTAAAGAAATAAAAATAAGTTTGACAATAAGAATTTTTTAATAGTATGACTTTAGTAGAGACTTTAGAGGAAAAAGATTAAAGTTTTAGGGGGGACGTTAAGGAGTTAAGATTAAAGAAAGAAAAATTAAATTAATTTTAAATATGATTTATTGGCATGGTTGTAATGATTTATAGTGGTCGGTAAAGTTTTTATTAGCACTTTAATTTAAATATGAAGGTAAATAAGACCAAGTATTTGGGATTTATTCCAAGTGACTTATGGTAACTTGATGAAAATCTACTAAAATAAGAAGTAACGAAAGCAAAATGTGTATAATGGAAACGATTAAAAAAAATGTCAAGATGGTTACGATAAATAAGATAAAATATAAAAAAACTAATGTTGGAGTTTGATAAGTCAAAGAATAATGCAATTTTTCGAGTAAACATGTAGTCCTAGATGGAAAAATATTTAGAAAAATAACATGGAATGGAAACGTTTAACATTATAGAGAAAAATTTTACCTAAATAATAGAATAGGAAATTGTGAATGTCCACCTATTGAGGCTTGTTATTTGAAAAATGGTGCAAGTAGATTAGAAATAAGCGAGAAGTAGATGAAGTTAGGGATAATTAAAGGTTATTTATTAGAAATGGCTAGAGTTGCAAAAAAACCATAACAGGTCGATGCAAATTCTTTAAAGTATATGTGGAAGAATTGCTTATATTGAAAATGTGGGGTCAAGGTGACCAAGTTTTGTGGCGTTAAAATAATAAAGGTGACATACAGATTCTCGGGAACGAAATATCTTTTTTAAGAGGGTTAAATTTGTAATCCCCAAACCAGTTTATAGTATTTAACTATGAGGATTGGCAATGTATAGTTTGGACTACGATCTTTGTTGTAAGTTATTGAAGATTGGTTATGGAATTTTAGTCAACTGTAGTCCAAACTCTAAGTAATTAAATATGGTTTTTGGAAAAATATCATGTTTATGTGTGCCTCAACTAGGAAGAAATAAATTAAAAAAGACTTAAGTTGTTCCTTGTGGTAAATGTGTTACATTAAGTTAAATGTGGTCAAATATCAAAAGAATGGACTTTGTGGGGGACCTATTGTGTCATTTGGCCCAAAGTAACAACTTAAATAATAATGAATTCTCTTAGAACTCCAAAATATTCTAAAGAGTGTAGTGCTGTGTGTGTCATGTGATGTGCGTGTGTGTGCTGTGTCGACCCCAAAGGACCGGGAGAGTAAGGGTATGTAAACTATGTTATTTGGTATTGCTAGTGGATGAAGGATTTTATGCTTCAATCAAGAATTAAGTAGGATTGATACCAATGATCCTACACAAAGTAAAGTAGTAACCTTATATTGAGTTGAATTTGGGATTTAAAGATTAGGATTCTTTGAGGAAATTAGGAGGTTTTTTTGGTTAAAGATTGGTTTTAAAGTAAAGATATGGTAATTTAATAAATACGGGTTAGGTTAATTGATGATTAAGTGTAAAAGAAATTAAGTTTTTTTCATCATATGATCTCAAGATATTGACTTCTATATGATGTATTAGTATGGACAATTAGCTACTGTTTATGGGTTTTGAATAAACACTTTTCATTTGATTTTTTATATTCAATATGATTATAGGTTTTAATGATTGGTGTTTTTGATAGGATTGGAGGATGGTTGATGGCCGAATTAATGGTATTACTTAGCTTGGATTTCAAGGGTAAAGTATCTATGGTTAAAATGTGTTTAATATGGATATTGTCATATTGTGGCTATGAAATTGAAGGTAGGTTATTTTTGTTTAAGACTTGGAAGTATTAGAGTAGAAAGTAAGGTATAATAGGAGACTTGAATGCTTGATGATTTGAGTATTAGTCTTTGGTTATGGACTAACCAAGGTATGTGTGTATATTGCTATATGCTTGATGATTGTTATAGCTATGTGGTTATAGTTCAATGTTGATTGTTATTGCGGTAAACATGCAAGTTTAAATGGTTATAGCTATTTGATTAATGGAACATGTTCATGATGCAAATATGTGTATTGAAATATTATACATATTCTAACCGGTTACTTACTAAGCGTAAAGCTTATGTGTTTAAGTTGTAATGTTTTGTAGGTCCAATGTGAAGAAGGTAAAGGCTTAAGAATGAGTACGGTTTGGAAGGTGTATATAGTTGTAATTTCTAAGCATAACGTAGGATGTCGAGCTTGAATCATGGTTGAACCCCCATATGTCTTAATGGTTTGTTAATGAACGTTGTCAAATGTCAAGAGTAATGTAAACATGAATTTGTAAAATGGGTAAGAGTCATTGGTTTAGTTGGTTGTTAAAGTGTATGCAAATGGGTCAAACGGGGTGTTTGGTAAACCCCGTAAGATATATGTTTTTGAGTCATTTAGACCGTGAATGTTTGTGGAAATGAAGTATTATATTATGTTAAGGAATTCTGGAATTTTTGGTATTAAGTTGAGTTATACAAGTTGTTTTTTGTTTTCCCCAAACACCATCAAGATATACTTCAAAAGGATTTTCATAACTTGACATCAATATACAACATATTACTCAAACAGGGACATCGAAATACAAAAAGAGATTGTAAAATACCGTAAAGACTCTAACATAATTTTATTGTTTGAAAGCGAAAGAAAGTACCAGGAACGATATAGTCAGAGTAACAGTGAAGCGAACATGCACAAGAGAAATTCATACAAAGACATTACGAACCAAAAGAAGAACGTAAAGACTAATCCGTACTTATGATCAAAAGAAAAACCATAGAAAAATGTCGGTACTAACATGCCGCAACATGTGTTACGCGAAAACCAAAGGATATATAAAGAACGGAGTAATGATATGCACTAATATTTTAGGAACAATTAGTGCTTAAAAGAAAATTTTGATACTCATATAAGTAATCAATACAACGAAAGAACTAATGAAATGTACCAATATCCAAAGAAGCAGATCCGAACAACCACTATTCATCAAGACGCTAAAGAATGTTAGATCATTCATACCGTCATCGTACAAACAAGGGATGCTAAAATAAGGGTTATATATCCGAGCGAATAATCGAGCAGACGAACAAACTCAATAATCGTAATAATAGCATTAACGGTATCCCACAAGCGATAGATAGAAGGAAACTTACTAACTCATAACTATTCTAATTACAACGAAATTAATATTACATCTTACACTATCAACCTAACAAGCAAACACAATCATGCTATCATGGTCACAAGTTTCACGGTGATTCCTTTATATTTTTGTTGGCCACCATAATATATTAGCATCCTGGCACAGTATACATACTTCCAAGACTACACTCTCTATGATAACGCACATATAAACACATATACCATATTGTACATCTTAAACCACTCCAATATAACACAGAAAGGATGCTCCATCAAAGAAATACTTACTTATATAAAGATAAAATCGAAACGACATAAAGGAACAAAAGTCTCGCAGCGCCTCCAAAATACGAAATATCCGAAAGAAATAATCAATAGCATCGTGACGAGGTAAAATACGGAATTAAACTTATGATGGGCCTTGCTTGGGTTTGACTTTGCCTTCGTAAGAGTCACCCGACCGCGGGTCCATGCCTACTACGAGCATTCGACAAGCGATCAACTATCCTATCTCCTTTTGTTTCATAAGAGGCTCCTTTTTAATTGGCTTCTCTTTTAGATCTCTATAGCGTTTAAGTGCAATTGAGAAAATGGTTCCCCAACAAAACTTCTTACGGATAAGGGAGACATAGCAATAAATAGTAAGGAATTAATATATACCATAGTAGATAACATTAGACAAAATAGCTAAATAAAAGTTAGACAAAATAGGATAATAAAAGCTATATAATTAGGGGAAATATAACAGTTATAATACTAAACACTTAGGCCCTAAAATGCAACTATATGAGGGTCTCCTAGGTTATAGTCTAGGCCAAACCACCTACTTCTCTATAACCAAAGGCTGTGATACCAATCTGTCACACCCCGCCAAGGCAGAATACAGAGGCGTGTCTTCATGGATATCAATCACAAAACATTGGTGTCAACAATTAGAGATCACTACATGCATAACTAAATATAAAAGACACGATGTGTCATGACAATACTGAAAACAAAGGAACGGCATCTTGCATTAATGAAAAAAAGGGTCTCACCAATACAAAGACATAACGTCTCACAAACCTAATAAAACCAAATAGCTTTTAATAATTCATGCAAACAAATACAAAATGAAATCAAATGAGAACTTCTAATGCCAGCCTAATGGTCTCTCTAGCCACTTTTATTAACTTCAACACCTTCATAACGCTCACCTGAAATTGATGCTTAAAAACGTCAACACAATGGTTGGTGAGAGTCATAGGTTTACGACACCCAATTCAAGCTTTAAGTAAATTACTGTGATTAATAAAATCTAAACACGGCAGGATGAATTAAGCTGACTATTATACATGCTAACCATGCACTCGTCTAAACAATCACCATTGGGACGGAACGTGTCCCCCGATCCAAACCACAAAGTTCGTCTTACAGTCATGGATAGGAATGTTATCCCCGATCCAAAGACTCTTGGTACCGTATCCATACAATAACATACCCACACAATAACATACCCACAAAGTAGGCGAAACCAATACAATGTCATACCCACAAAGTAGGCGAACCAACATACCACAAAGTAGGCGGAACAATACAATGTCTTACCCACAATGTAGGGGGTGGGGTGAAACCAATACATATCATACGACATGCAAAAACCATAATATATTAGTACATTAAAAGTCCAACGTCAACTAAAACCTCATAATAACAGTAATTAAAACATTTCAAAACATACTTTGCATCATTTCCATCCCAAGAAAACATAGTAAAATGGGACTATGAAACTCACCTGATGCTCAGCTACTTGACAAAATCTTGTACACAATCTAAACACAAGTTACACTCGGTTAGGCTAAATGCCCAAGCAATGTAATAATCTTATGATGAATTCTTACCTTAACTAAGTTTAAAATCCTTTAAGAGACGTCTCCCATACTCTTTTCATACACTATATGACCCTTATTCTCATTTAAAATAATAAAAAAAAACTTCCACTTTCAACAGTTTCATGGCTGAAATTCTGTAGTCACTTCAATGACCACATTAAAATACTAATGCACCTAATTGATGTTCTCCTTTCATCCATAGTCCCCAATGTGTTGTGAGCTTCTTTGATTTCTTATATTAAAAAATAATTACTAAGTGGAACTATTTTATAAAAATTCATTATTACAAAGTACTCAGATTCGGATCTGAACGCACACTAAACATTTGGCGTCCTTAAAAATACTTAGAAAATGTTTTAGCGTTAGCCCTTCGAACTGGAGTTAATAGACACCTAAAATATGACCTCTGATTTTTGGGCTAAACTAATTTGCATTTTAAGTAGGATTTTTACTCCTCGAATGAGAACACAAAATCTGACCGTATTACTGTTTTGACAAATTTTCTTGCGAAAAATTATTTGACTAACTTCCCTACCTCAAAACCTTTCGGGGCCAGACTTTTTGGAAACTAGACTCTCTGAACTTACCAATGGACATAATATTCATAAAGAAAAACGTCTTTATCATTAAGATAACTTCAGTTGAACACAACCCTAAAATCTGCCAAACCCTAAATCATAAATTAACGCGATCTAACCCTAACTATTTACACCAATATGATCCTACTTAAACCCTAACCACTCTAGCATGATTAATGTGGAGTTCTAAATAACCTCTTAGGATAGTTGTAAGCTTAGTTTGTTAAAATTTATCTTAGGATAATAACAATGAACATAGAATATATGCATAGCGGAAATATCATAATGAACAAAGTTATTCAACAAGGTTTTATAACTAAACGTTTCCACACCTAGCCCTAATATTATTTGATCAAGATAATACGGTTACCACCTATAACAGGGACCATCGATCCTTGAGGCTACACTATCTATTAACTAATAAACTAACTATCTAACTATAATAAGTCTACACACGTTTTTTCTGTGTTAGCTCTCTTATCGGAAGCCCACACACGTTATGGATACTTAAAACTATGTGTCTATGATTCTTATATAGAGTGATTCATGACTTACAAGGTGAAGCTAGCTAAAACTAGATTTTTAAAAAAAAAAAAAAAAAAGGAAACTAAAATACATTTAAATCTTGATCAATATCTTCTACAATCTTTATGTTCTCCACCAGCTTGTAGAATTCCATTGTAAATGAATTAGTCCCTTGTTGTTTCATTCGTCTTCATTTAAGCACATGTAGTTTTGTAATAATCAAATCAATAAACCCAACAATCTTCCCATATTTGATATTACAAAACTATCTCCATGAGTGAAACAATCTTTAATGCGTCCCCTTGACTTATGATCTCTTGAAACATGCACACAACTATAAGTGCAAATCAATAAACCTATACTCTTCTTCCCCGTTTGTAATATCGGTATAGGGGTCTTTTGTATTATAGGAACTTGGATCATACAGCTCAACAAATCATATACCACAACTACTAATCCAGCTTCTTTTTACTTAAATTACCCACCATTATGCACAATAACAAAAATGAATATGAGCAGAAGAAATATAAACTAGCAGTAGTAATAATGATCAGCAGTAGTAACAAAACACTTCCATTTAAGTGGTGCATGTAGATGGTTAAACATGTTAACAATAAGCTTCCCCTAAAAAATATGTTAACCATCTCTTGAATCTTCAAATTCTGTAGGCTTTTTATAATGATCACTGATGAAGAAAACTAAGTATAACAAACTTGATGTAGAAGTAGAATAACCTAAACTTGTGTCTTATATCTTGTACTATCCACGTGACATCAAACTCATACCAAGACCAAAATATAAGTAGACCACAACCTCTTGAAAGAATCCCCAACTAGATGAGACACTAAGCACTACAATGTAACTCCTTTAAGTGATAGCAAATGTGCGCATTGAGCACCATAAGTTTGTAGATCACACACCTTTGCTAGATTCGTCAAGTCTTCGTCACATCGTTTCTAAGCATGAACAAGTTATCTCTAAACGTTGTAAGCCGTTTAAGATATGATAAGAACACAAACCCAAATAATTCCACTTCAACTTCAAATAGATGATAATTAACCTTCTTCGTAACCAATTATAGAAAATAATAACGAGACTTTATAAACCTGTTGAGAATATGTAAAACAAAAAATCCAATATGTTTGTCCAAGAACCATCTGAACAAATGTTCCAAAATCAAAAACCAAAAATCCAAAACAAACGAACTTGGTTTTCTTAGTTCTGTCCAACATCCTTCCTTCTGTGTGTCGCCCGATATCTGTCATAATTGACAGTACAAACGTCCTTCACTATCCGATATCAGCTTAAACTGGCAGTACTAACTTTCATTGCCAGCAGT
>BQNB010048052.1:0-41541 GCA_026074375.1 Tanacetum coccineum
ATGAAGCCAAAATCGACAAAACCAGGCACGGGAAGGAAAGAGCATATAAAGTCAAAGTCAAAGTCAATCAAAAAGTCAAGCCTGCAAAGTCAAAGACAAAGCCGAGCCGAAACCAAAGAAAAATTATCGGGCCAACCCGACCCATTTTATTGGGCCAAGTTAGCCCATTAAGCCATGAAGACAAGGCATATAAAAGCCTTAAAACACTTGGGCTTATTAAATATCAATCTGCCAAAACTGGGCCCACGTACCAAGCCAGCCCAGTAAGTCTATACAAGACTTAACGTGCCTATTGATAAGGCCGTTAACTGTTTTCACCCATAGTCCTTTAGGGACTAACATGGTTAGTCCTTAAAGGACTAACCATGCAACAACCCCCAAACAAGAAGGGCCAGCATTATCACTTTTCAAACCCAAACCCATAAAACTAATTCCTGCCTAATCCACTGTTCATCATCTTCATTCCCCTAAACCCTAATCACCCATTAATCACCCATCATTTCTAATCTCCCTCAAACCCTAAATCCCTAATCCTATTAACACCCTGTTAACTTAGTCATACCCAGTCAAGCCAAAAACCTATTTTCCCGCCAAACCTAAACGTCACTATCCAATCCTTTTCCCTAAACTTACACCCCTGCAACAAAACAACAAACCCTTCACCCCACATCTTACCCCACACCACAAACAACAAAATTTCACCTTTGCGATCTAGATAATTCTCATTGGTTGATGTTTAGAAGGCAAAATCAAGGGCTGAGATTGATATACTTGGTGAACAAGACAAATGAAGGGTTAAGATGATGACTTTGAAGTCTCTCTCACAAGAAACACAAGAAGCACACCTGTGCATTGCAATATTTATATAAATATGGCTTATTTTTTGTTTGAACGGGGGGTAATTTAGGAGTAGTGTAAAACTTGTTTTTAAATTATTTTACTTATTTGTCATTTACTTTTATTGTATGTTCAAGTTCAAGCATTGTAATCTTTTTAAACTTAATGAAATTTTAGTTTTAAGGTTTATACAAATCTGTCTTTTTAAGCTTTATGCAATCAAACTTACTGATGTGTACAAGTTCTGTTTATAAGCTTTTATAAGCTTATACATCCTCTTAGACTCGTTCAAGTTTTTAAAAAAAGATTTTAGTAAGGGTAATGTTACATTAACCAAGATTGGGGTTATTAGCTTTTTGGATGATTAGCTTATAATGGAAGAGCTTATGGGTATTTACTGGCTTATTTGGATAAGCCAAAGCTTGTTGATAAGCTCATTGAGTAAGTTCTACATTTCATTTTTTAGCTAAAATCTTGCATTTACTATTCTATTGATTATCTCTGTTAATTTTCTTGCTTATATTTGCTTAACTATGCTTATTATGTCTTTTTATTGCTTATTATGCTTTATGTGTAGGTTAGAAACAATTTGTTCAAGTTTTTCATAAATCGGCTTGTTTCTAGCTATTTTGAGCTTTTTCTTGTTAGCTTATCGTTAGTGCTTATAATCTGTTAGAAAGTGCTTGTTTATGCTTTTTGTTTCTAGCTTATAACTTGTCTTTCAAAATCTTGGCTTAAATCTTTTTTTTATAAGTTAAAATGAAAAATATGTTTTTAAAGGGGTGTTTGGCTAGCAGTACTAACCTGACCATTTTGGTTCACAAAAATCAGTTTTGATTCTTTATAAATCTGTTTTAGATCAATTTGAGTTAAGTTTTAATCAAGTTCTAGGTTGTTTTAATGTTCTTCTAAGAGCAATAGCAATCTGTGAAAGTTTTTGTTCTTAATCTCTTTTCTTTTGATTTTAAGATTCAAGGTTTTAGAATTATGTTTTTGAGCTTATAATGCATTCAAAATGGGTGTTAGAATCTGGTATCACAAGCTTTAGTACTGTTACATTAGTTTTAGTGAATATGGGTTAAAACTGTTTTGATTTTCAAGCAATGGGTCAGTTTTTAGGCATTTTTAGGACCAAATTTAAGCCAGTGTTAGTTTGTTTGAGGCTTTAATTTTTTGAGCATAAGCTCTTTTATGGTTGGAATTGATCTGTTTGTGCTTATTTTCTATTTCCAGCTTATTTTGAATGCTTATTTTTAGGGCTGCTAGTTGCCATTTGTCTTTTAAAACCAAAAATACATTCTGTGAGCAGATTCTTTGAAACTTAACTTTAGTTGCTTTAATCTGTTTTGAATCATGTTTTTAATGCTTAAATTTGTAGTTTGTTAGCTAAACTTATCATGTTTTAAGTTTATTAGCTTATTAGGTAGCTTTTCATGGTTTAATTTGCTTAAAAATCTGGTATTCTTCTAGGTTTGCTAGTTTAAAGTTAGTATTATTGGCTTATTTGTGCTTTTCAGTGCTTATTGCTTTGATACATGTGCTTATTTTAGTTCAGTCATGCATATTAGGAGTATTAGAATAGAAAGTAGTTTAGTTAGTTTATAGGTTAGCTTATTTGAGCTTATTTCATTAAGTCTAAAGTTTGACAAGTTGACGTGTTTTTCTGCTTATTTCAAATAGCGTTTCAGGGCTTATTATTGGTTTTCAAAGATACTTTTAGCTTTAGATATTGCTTATCTTAATGTGCTTGAAAAGGTTGTTCAAAAAGTTTTTCATCAAAAAAAATGTTTTCTAAAAAAGAGAGGTCACAGGGGTCGAACCCGTGACCCCCCTTTCACATAGCATAGCATTTAACACACACCTCCACTACACACTGCCCTTGGGTCTTTTTCATTTATAGTTTGTAAAATTTAATACTTAACCCTTCTTTGCCAATTTTGCTTATTAATGCTTATTTGCTTTTTAACTGCTTATCCGTTTAGCCAATTTTCCAGTTCTTATTTTTCTTAGATTCTACCTAGTTTAAAGTATTTTACGTAATTTTTTTAGAATTTTAATAATTAGTCTTCTACTTTTAATAATTAATTTAGATTAAAACCGTTTTTAATTCATAATAAATAATATAAAAGTCAAAAAAATATAATTCTTTTTTTAAAATTTTCTTTTATCATTTAGGATTTATAAAAATTAAATTTTCATTCGTAGGGTTAAATTTTTAGAATTTAGTTTTTTTAAAGAACGGGATTTGAATCCCGTTATCGTTTTAGTGTTTTAGCCTTAATTGCTTTCGATTTTAGCATGCCTTTACTTGTTTATGCATTTTATTTGTGGAAATAGATAACCAAATCAAATTTGTGATATTCAAGCATTATTCCACAAACGTTACCTCGATTTTCAAATTCGCACCTCGTCGGGACACGACCCGGAAAGGTTTTTTTTTGGATTTTGCTTTGGTCAAAAGTAATTTCCTTTTAAAAAGCCTTTCTCTCTCACTATTATTGATATTTGTGATTTATTTATATATGTATTATATATATATATATAAATATATATATATATATATATATATATATATATATAAAGCTTGTAATCAGTCATGCATGATGTAATTAGAGGTGAAATTAGAAAACATTTTTGTGTATAGTTTTGGTTAACATGAAATAATGTATACATATTTTTATGTCACTTTGTGATTTTGTGAAAACTTTTAGAGAAGGTTTTAGCATAATGTTACTTCAAGTTTTGTCATCAATAAAACAACGAAGATCGCGAATTCATAAGAAGTAAATAGTTTACTTTTTTCGGTTTATTTGTATTAACAGTTTTCTTGAACCATCTTCGTAATTCGACAGCTCCTTTAGTACCGTGAAAAATAGTAAGATTTCACTTCATAAAGCAAAACTGCACTCACGAACAACAGGTGTGGCATCTTGACCCCTAAATGGTCCAGACCCTCTAGCATCATTTCCAGCATTTGCATGTCTAGCCCGCTCAGCAGCAATACCGGCATCGACCCTTTTCTTGATCATTCGACAAATGGCAGCTTGAGTCAAAGGTGCACACTTTGGAGGCATGATTCTGTCACGTCACATAGAAAAAAATCTGATAAGTCATAAGTATTCAAACATGATATACTCATAACCATTGGTTACAATGACAAATCAATCACAATCACAGTCACACAACATCATCGTAGAATCAAATAGATAGTAATTATTAATTCATACAATCAGAGTTATTACATAGTTGCATGTGTTTCATGAAATTGATACAATCGTTAAAAACCATATAGCTCATAGTCTACTAACTAAGGATTCAGTTTTAGTGATTACACAATAAATATACTACAATTGAAACCAAACTACTAAGAATCACGAGGAGATCCTTGCGGCACAGATGATGGACTCTTCTTATCTTCAACCGGAACATTGATAGCTTATTCACGTCTTTCTTCAAACATAAATTCCTTACGGATCATCTTCTTGATAGAACTTCATGAGCTCGAACTCGAGTCCAATAGAGATCACTCTGACTCGTCGTTCTGCATAGAAGAAAATTGTGTTGCTAAACCTTTCTTCTTCCAGTTCTTTCTTTAACTTCTTACACTCAGCTTTTTCTTCAGCATTACCAAGATTTTCAACCAGCTTTTCCATTGCAATCGTTCCTTGCTCCACACTAGAACGCACTACATTACCTAAATCCAAAATCAACTTACCATAATACTCGTCCTTTGCTTTTCCTTTCTTTTCGACCAATGCATGCGCCGTCTGGCGACCACACAGTCGTCTTGAAAGAGAAGCCATCCGACTAAAAAGAGAGTTAATGTCCCTCCTTATGAGACCTAGCAATAGACCATCATTATCCTCTCGAAGGAAAGGAGCAGTTAGATGATCTAACTACCTTCCAGGGACACTTAGCTGTTACAGTCTATCCTAGACTCAAATGTGTCCTCAACCTCAATCACATCCTCAGGCTCTGACTCAGAAGCAAGCGATGGAGGGTTAAAAGGATCTACCTATTCATAAGGATATGTCAACTCTGGCTCATTCTCATCTTCCTCGATGTCAACTTCCATATCATCTTCTTCTTCTTCTTGAGGTTCTTCTTCTTCCTCAAATTCTTCCTCTTCCGGGTCCTCGTCTTCGTCTACTAAGACAGGCTCGGGAACAACAGGAACATCATCGTGTTGATTCGGCTCAACAACGGGTACATCATCCACATGATCGGGAGGAATTACGTTTACCATGATAAACTAGAAAATATCATATAATACTTATTCAATAGTGTATCACTTCTTATTCTTTGGAACACTATTATCCAAAATAACAGTTCGCCTAAAAGCGCAACAAACAAATTTTCACAATTCGTGACATTCTCGTTCAGTATATACCTCAATTATATTCCAAACATATATAACAATAATTATCATCTAATCACATAACATTCTACGCATACAACACATGCATAAATGTACCAATACGTAACAATTTATGCATACAAAACATGCACAAATATACCTATACATAACAATCGATACGTACAACCCATGCACAAATATACCTTCTCTTTTCACATGTAACTAATGGCAACAAGGAGTCTTGGCGTGCGTGTAGAAGTGTTATAGTTTAGGTTTTCAAAAAGACTTGACCTAGTTCTCTATAACCTTAGGCTCTTGATACCACTCTGTAACACCCCTAACCAAACTCGCTACGATTTGGGATTGCGCATCGGTCTGGCTCGCAATTGGGTGTTACTAAATAGCACCATTCACCAAGATAATAGAAAACGACCCAAATGAGACATTTTACAAACATGTGTTCCGTTATTAATCAGAGTTAAACACGTTTAGGTCCCCACAGAATCGCAACCACAACCATTACAACATTTGAAAAACTATTGTTTCAAAATAAAGACATTGTTTTAGAACAACTTAAGACATTGTTTTTGAAAGACAAGGAACACACAAGTAGTCTTTCACCAAATCCATCACACGCACGACACCTCCACGCCATCGTTGCCTTCATCCTTGGTTACCTGGGATAAAACATGTTTAAAACGTCAACAACAATGTTGAGTGAAATTCATAGAGTTTAAAATAATCAATAAGTAATAATCTTTGAACACATAATTAGTTCTCGGGAAAACATTGCAACGAATACAATGTATAACAATCTCTTTTCTTTCACGCAATAAGCTCATGACACCGAACGTTAACAATACATATGTCATTTCATATGTCAATGTGCCCCAAACAAGGTATTATTGTCATATACCTATTACTTCTAAATACAAAATGTCCGTTTGACAAGGTGTTCACAAGGATTCATACCCCGGACAGGGTTTTGTCAAATCACTATAGATCTATTTATTGCAATTAGGTTCATCTCATTAAGGCGGTTTAATGGTTCATGAAATAGGAACTTCGATAAACTAGCTACTTATGCGGAAACAATCTCTTTATCAGGTCCTACCATACATAAAACCATATGTGTTCGTATTCTTATTAAAACAAACATGTATCCCCTCGCGGGGTTTAAAACATTAAAAGAGTAAATGTGAGGCTATGGAATCACCTTACAGAAAAGATTCCAATTCATCAAATCAACAAGGCAAATAGCTCACGTCTTTACCACGACCTATACTAATACATACATGCGGTACTTGACTAAAAGTTAAAATTAATTCATATAATGCATTTTTCATCCTTTAATAAATATATATATATACTTTATATATAATATAATATATATATATATCACTATTACGTATATACAATCATATACTACAATCTCCAAGTGAGACGCAAAACATTTCACTTTGACGCACTAACAATATCATGACACTTTTTTTCACAAAGTTTCCATTTTTAGAAAGTTACTAAAAGTAAGGATAATATAGTCTGAACTTCATATTTTATTATCAATTAACTAACATTACGAACCCATTGCTCATTACAAACCATATTCAAAAGGTCACGCAAGTTTGACTTTCAAAAGTCAAATTTTGTAGTTGACTTTTTACCCCAAAAATAACCAAACTTGACTCGGCCGTAAAACGTTCATTATTAAGAGTTACGTGACGATCCACCTAGCGAAACGTAGCTAAAGGCGAACACTATCACTTTTCATAATCAAAAATAACTTTTAAAAATTTCTCGACTCGCTACAAATAAGTAAAACTTTCTAGTCAAACTTGGTCAACATAAAACCCATTAAAACGACATTTTTGACATAATCCGACAATCAAAACATGCTTAACTAGTCTATGTAATTATACCAAAACCATCAAACTTTGATTAATAACCAAATACACTTTTAATAATTTCCGAACTTGAACCTTATAGCAATACTCATATAACACGCAATATAAGCAAATTAATCAACATAAAAATATAACTAGAAGCTCACAATGCTTATAAGAAAAATCCACTATGGTTACCCTTGCTTCTTTGAAATTGAACGAACCCCAATACCATACAAACCAACCTTTTTTGATCAAACCAATTGCTAATAACAACAATCTAGCAATTATAAACACCCCCTTATACACGAAATATTCAAGAATCAACCAAAAATCTAACTTCTTCAAAACTTAATGCATGTAAGATTTTATTAGTGGGATATGCAGGCCTCTATACAAGGATCAATATTTTGTAAATAGATTGTAATGCATGTCGGAGTTTTGACAGGAAATGGTGTGTGTTTGGGTGGCCGGTCATGGACTAGGACAAGGGAGGAGGAAAAAGAAATTTTTATTAAAAAGTTATAAGTGTGTATATGGTGGGGTATTTATAAATAGGAACTTTGGCACTTTGGCAATTTAGGTCCCTCCATTCTTAAGTCCTTTTAAAACTAGTACAAGTGTTTTCTTGTATTACTAAAATCGGCCAAAGACTCGGCTCACACCACATTAGTAAATATTTTAAATCCGCCCCACTAATTTTTCTTTAAAACGTTTAATAAAACGTTAAATCACGTGAAACACGACCTTTAAACACGTTTTTTACAAAAACTCAGGGAAACATCGTAAAATACAAAAATAACATAATCACGCTCTTGGAGCGACAACATAAATTTTTCTAACTTTCTTAGACGCTAAGAACAAATAGAAACTCAATCACGGCTTGAAATTACCCTATAAAAGAAAATTTTCACCAAACCTTATATAGCATAAACGACTATAATTAATTACGTAGCAAAAATACTTATCATAGATCGGGATAAACGTTGACCTAAAACTCGGGTTGTTACAGTGAAATAGAGACAAAAAATGTGGAACTGGAGAATAGTGTGGCAAAACTAATTTTGGAAAATGAGCATCTTTGTAATGAAATTAATCATGTGAAACTGGTTTTTAAAGAGCAGTAACACAATTAAAAAGACACGTGTTCATACTAAAGAACGGAGTGACTCTTTAATTGATAAACTGAACTTAAAATCCGCAGAGAATGAGGATTTAAAAGCTTAAATTCAAGATAAGGTTTTTGTGATAACATCATTGAAAATGATTTACGAAAACTAAAAGGAAAAGAAATTGTTGATATTGCTGCACAAATACCATCTGCCAACACTATTGTTCCAGGCATGTTCAAGCTAGACTTAGAACCTTTAGCTCCTAGGTTATTACAAAATAGAGAAGTTCACATAGAAAACCTTAAGTATGCTCTGGAACAAGCTGATATTCTTTGGGGAATAGTCGAACAAGCTAAAGCAAAACAACCTTTAGATAAAGAGTTAGACTTTGCCTGTAAGAATGCACAACGAATTCAGGAGTTACTTGTATATGTTCAAGATACTTGCCCTAATGCGATTAAACTTAATGAGAAAAAGGTTGTTGTCACACCCAAAAACAACATCAAGAAAGTTAGGTTTGCTAAACCTCTCACATCCTCAAGCAACATTAAACAGGTAGAGTCATCGAACACATCAAATTCTAACACACGTACGTTGTCTTCTACAGGATTGAAATGTTTAACTAGTAAGCGTGGATCAAAGCCTACTGGCAATAAAAGGAATGATAGGATCTCGCAAACACCAAGTAGGAACATGAAGAATAAAGTAAAAGCCCAACCTAGGAAAGTTAATAAAAAGAATCATGTTGTTGAACCTATTCGTGATATTAATGTTAAGTATTCACTATTAAATATGAATTTTGAACCTATTTGTGCTACTTGTATGAAATCTATGTTTGATGGTGTTCATGATATGTGCATTCTTGATTTTGTGGAAAATGTGAATAGCCGTGTTAACTCTGCTAAGAAACATAAAAAACAAAATATTTAGAAACCTACGAGTCATGTATTCACTAAAGTAGGACTTAAGTGGAAACCAACAGGCGAAACTTTTACTATATTTGGTAAATCATGCCCTTTAACTAGGATCACTTCAGCTAACATAGTACCTCCTAAGAAAACCACTTCTGACTCAGTTGAAACCCAAAAACCAGTGCTTAAAGTCTATAGCAGGAAACCCAAAAGTGTTAAAAAATATAGGTTCGAGTAAAAAAGCTAAGATTGTGGAATCTAAAAATGCTAACCACTCGGAACCCAAACATACTTGGGGATCTAGTGCTACAGATATTCCATCTTCTTATTCTCTTGTCATTACAGGTTATCCAGATTGTTCTCTATTATCTGGACTCCAGATGTTCGAAACACATGACAGGGAACCACTCTTAGCTCATGAACTTTGTTAGTAAATTCCTGGGTAAATTATATGCAAAAGCTGACATTGGTATTTTCGTTGGTTACGCGCCCGCAAAGAAAGCGTTTAGAATCTATAACAAAAGAACTCGTAAAATTATTGAAACAATTAATGTGACATTTGATGAGCTGACAGCTATGGCTTCTGAATAATTCAGTTCAGGACCTGGGCTTCATTCTATGACTCCTGGTACATCCAGTTCAGGACTCATTTCAAACACTGTTTCTCAACAAAACCTTGTATTCCACCAAATAGAGATGATTAGGATCACTTGTTTCAACCTATGTTTGATGAATACTTTAATCCTCCTTCAATTGCTGTTACTCCAGTTCAAGACGCTGCTACACCAAGAGCTATGGTTTTAGCTGATTCTCCTGTGTCAACTTCCATTGACCAGGATGCTCCATCATCAAGTACTCCATCAACACAAGAATAAGAACAATCTCTAAACATTTCTCAATGTTTTGAAGATTCACTAAAAACACCAATCTTTTGTGATGATCCACTTAATGAATCTCCTCATGAAGAATCAACTTCTCAAGGGTCATCATTGAATGTGAGACAAACCCACACTCCATTTAAACACCTTGGTAGATGGACTATGGATAATCCTATAGCAAATGTAATCGGCAATCCTTCTCGCTTTGTCTCTACGAGAAAGTAACACCAAACTAACGCCATATGGTGTTATTTGGATGCCTTCCTGACTTCGGTAGAACCTAAGAACTTTAAACAAGTAATGACCGAACCATCATGGATCAATGCAATGCAAGAAGAAATTCATGAATTTCAAAGACTAGAAGTTTAGGAATTGGTTCCGTCTCCAGATAAAGTATTATTGATCAAACTTAAATGGATTTATAAGGTTAAGACTGATGAATTTGGTGGGGTACTAAAGAATAAGGATAGACTAGTTTCTCAAGGATTCAGGCAAGAAGAGGGAATCAATTTCGAGGAATCATTTGCACTGGTTGCTAGAATAGAGGCCATCCGTATCTTCGTAGCAAATGCCGCTCAGAAGAATATGACGATCTATCAAATGGACGTCAAAACAGCTTTCTTAAATGACGAGCTCAAAGAAGAGGTCTACGTTTCTCAACCAGAAGGATTTGTTGATCAGGACAACCCATCGCATGTGTACAAGCTAAAAAAGGCCCTGTACGGTCTTAAACAAGCACCACGTACATGGTACGACATGCTTTCAAGCTTCCTAATCTCACAACATTTCTCCAAAGGTGCAGTTGATCTAACACTCTTCACATGGCAAGCAAGGAACGGCTTATTACTAGTATAAATTTATGTTAACGATATAATATTTGCATCTACTAATACTTCCATGTGTAATGAGTTTGCTAATCAGATGACCACTAAGTTCAAGATGTCAATGATAGGGCAGATGTCATTCTTTTTTGGATTATAAATTTCTCAAAGTCCCAGAGGCATGTTTATAAACCAATCTAAATATGCTTCTGAAATTGTTAAAAAATATGGTATGCTAACTACTAATTCTGTCGAAACACCCTTGGTAGAAAAAGTAAACTGGATGAAGATCTAAAGGGGAAACAATTTGATGCTACACTTTACCGTGGCGTGATTGGATCACTTATGTATCTTACATCTAGTAGACCTGACCTTATCCATGCAGTCTTCTTATGTGCTCGGTATCAGGAAAAGCCTACCAAAAAGAACTTACAAGCGGTGAAACAGATCTTTTGATACCTTAAAGGAACCATTAACATGGGTCTCTGGTACACGAAGGATACCGGTATGTCTCTAACAGCATATGCAGATGCAGACCACGCGGGGTGTTAGGACACTAGACGTAGTACATAGGCAGCGCTCAGTTCTTAGGTGACAAACTTGTTAGCTGGTCGTCAAAGAAGCAAAAGTGCAATGCCATATCGAGTATAGAGGCTGAATATATTGCCTTATCTAGGTGTTGTGCTCAAATCCTATGGATGCGTTCACAACTAACAGACTATGGCTTTCAATTCAATAAGATTCCTCTGTACTGCGACAACAAGAGTACGATTGCTCTATGCTGCAACAATGTTCAACATTCATGAGCCAAGCACATCGATGTTCGCTACCATTTTATAAAGGAGGCAAGATGCGAGATGGATTTGTGGAGCTATACTTGTCCGGACTGAATACCAACTGGCTAACATCTTCACCAAACCTTTGCCAAGAGAAAGATTTAACTTCTTGATCGAAAAGCTCGGTATGAGAAGCATGTCTTCGGAAATATTGAAACGTCTAACAGAGGAAACACACGAGTGATGGTGGTAACTCATATCCTGTATTATATGTACATAAGAAATCATAAAAACACAAAAATATTTTTCTTTCATATAAATTTTTCAAAAACAAAATTAAAAATTAAACAACATCAAAGAAAAATATAAAAATATGTATCTTTTTTGGCATGTCTTCTGATATCGATTATTACGCCTTAGAAATATTCATTCAATAATCATACGACGGTGTAAATGGATTTGAGTTCGAGCAGAAGTTTTACAAGCTTCAAACATGCCAAAAATGGCTTGCTATTATTCTTTATATAGCTACCCGCGTTCATCTCTAAAAGGCAAGTATTTCAAAAAGAAAACTTGACCTCTCAACGGGAATTTATTCTCGGGCATGGTCTACTTTCTAACCATGCAAAGGCTTGTGATTACTTTGCATCACAACCTGTGCTTCCTATATTCCATAGTTTGTAAGTTGTCAGTTGAGCTTATGTGTCAAAATAAGATAAATCTTATTTTTCAGGATGTTGATTTTCAAAAATAATATAATCATCTTCAGGAATTCATCAGAGAAATCTTTTTCAAAGACATTTGACCACTCAAACAACGACTATAGCTCTTTAAATAGAAAACGGGTCATTGTTTAAGGGGGAGAAAATGTCAAATATCTTCTTCAAAAAGGTCAATTTGTGATAAAAGGAAATGGTTTTTAAAACAAGAAAGGGTGAATAATTAAAGGGGAGTTAATTAATTTTAACTCAATCGCGCTTTATTTGTTATGTGCTTAATTCTTTAAGGGTAGTACTGCAAAATGTGAGTCCTAATCTTGATAACTAAAGTTTAAGGGCTAGTTTTGCCATTTGGGAAACTTAATTAAACCTTAGGTTAAGTTTATTAAGAAATTGGAAGATCTAGTAAACCTTTCGGGGCATTTTTGCCAAAACCTAAAAGTTTTAAAACAAAAACACCCCCTTCTCGTCTGGTACACACACACGAACACACACAAACTCATTACAACCGTAAACCTACATTATTGATTTTCAAGCATTCAAGAATTCATTCTATCTTCATCTTAATCTTAAGGTAAGCTTGTGTTAATGTTAAAACATCCAAATAATCAAACCAAACCTTGGAATTTTGCTCGAAAAACCCTACACTCGACCTAACTTTTATCTCCTTAAAAAGTAGATGAACTGTTAAATTTATTGAGGGGATTTAGTCCTATAAGGGTCTAGATGTTGTACATATAACAGTTTCTAATAGGGATAACGCATTCACATGTTGTGAGTAATTCTTGATGTCGAACTAGTTGAAAAATAGGCAAGAACTTGTAAAAGTTCATGGGTTTGGGTTTAGAATTTCAATAATGATTATTTGTATGCATTTGAGTGTTCTTAAACATGCTTATATGTTATATCTTGAATATCTTGGGTTTTCGTGTTCTTATAGGTCGAACAAGTCACAAGTCAAGATTTAAGTGGTTAATTCATGAGTTAAAGATGATTAGAATGTTTCCTAGATGCTAAGAGATCAAGTTAAGATGTATAGTCTTGCTTGAAAAGGTGAAAAATGTTAGTGCATAATTTGAACAGGCGAACTATATGCTTTTTCATAGGCGAACTATACATATGAATTAACACAGGCGAATTATACCTTAATACATAGGCGAACTATATACAATGTGTAACACAGGTGAACTATATATTTTTACATAGGCGAGTTATACACTTGAATTCACACAGGAAAATTACACACATTTACACAAGCGAATTATACACTTGGCTTAACAACAGGCGAACTATACACATATGTATAGGCGAACTATACACATAGGATTAACACAGGCGACTTATACTCATATACTAGGTGATTTATACATGATTTTTTCTAGAAGAACTAATCTTGGTAATCTAATCTTATAACCAAATCTGTGTATAATTAAACATTAACTTATCACTTAGTGATTAATTTAGGTCTAGTTTTTCCTTAGAAATCTTTAGTGTTTGCCTTGATTTTCAGAATTTTCCTATAGTTAGTGTGTTGTTTGATTATGTGTTTCTCCTTGTCTCATGTATGTTAATGTTGTGCCTAGTATATGTGTGTGCATAACTCCTTGTGTAAATAAGTCTTGCATTGTCTTTTAGTGATATATATATTTGCTTGTGTATGAACTGTATGTGACAAATCTTAGCAGAATTATGTCTTCCATTACTGCTTAACAAACCAAACTTGATCTGGAACTTGTTCCAAAGGAGAAAAGACTTGACATTGGAAAATGAAATGGAAGACTCAATCCTGGAAAGATCCAAAGAAAGCCCACATTTCAAGTTGTTCTGGATGCTCTGGCTCTCACTCCATGCTACTCTGCATTTCTCATCACTGCAGATGTTCCAGAAGTCTACATGCATCAGTTCTGGGATTCTGTTTACAAGCATGACACTTTCTACAGATTCAAGATAGATAAAACGAAGAGATTCAAACTCAATCTGGAAGTCTTCAGAGATATCTTCAAGATCTTCCCTAGAGTACAGGGTTAAGACTTTGATGAACTTCCTACTAATGAAGAAATTGTGTATTTCTTAAGAGATCTTGGTCACACTAGGGAAATCCATTCACTCAATGATGTTGTTGTTAATCAAATGCATCAACCCTGAAGAACTTTTGCTGCTCTTATTAACAGAAGTTTATCTGGAAAGACAACTGGTATTGACATTATTTGGGGTATGTACCATCAGAAGAATGTGGACTATGTTGAACTACTTTGGGAAGACTTCATTTACCATATTGACAACAAAGCCTACAAAAATCAAGAGAAGATGTACTACCATTAATTCACCAAAGTTATCATTCATCACTTCCTTACTCAAGACAAGACACTCTCCTGGAGAAACAAGATCGAGATGCACACCTCTAAGGATGACTATTTGATTAACACTTTAAGATTTGTCTCTGCAAAAGAAGAAACTCAAATATATGGTGCTATACTTCCTTATTCTTTAACCAATCCTGAGATGAAAGAAACCAAAGCGTACAAGACTTACCTTGGTTTTGCTTTAGGAGCTACACCTCCTAAAAAGGCATGAAAGTTCAAAAAGCCAGCCTCTCCTAAACTTACTATTGTCCCAATTTCAACTAAAGAACCTACGGGAAAGTCAAAGAGAGTAAAGAGACCTGCAAAGAAGTCTACTAAGGCTCCAGCAAGAGGTGTTGTTATTAGAGAAACTCTTGAGATACCAGTATCTAAGAAGAAGGAAAAGGTGGATGTTACTCGAGGTAAAGGAATTAAGTTACTCTTTCAAGTGGTTTTAACTAAAGATGCTCAATTTGAAGAAGTTTGAAAGAAGAGTATAAGGGATTTTCATAAGACTCATCCAAGTGGATCTGGTACAGTTACCAAAACTGCTCCAAGTGCTGCCAAAATCAAACCTTCTGTTACAAGTGAAGGAACTAGTGTTAAACTAGGGGTTCCCGATGTGGTAGAAGAAGAATCATCTAAAAGTGTAGCTGAATCTTTGGGAAATGATGAAGATGATAGCAACAATGAACAAGAGTCAAGTGGTGAAGACACTGATCAAAAGAATGACAATGATGATAACAAAACCCAATCAAACAATGAAAATGAGTTGAATTCCGAACATGAAACTAATGAGAATGAATCCGGTTCTGAATCTGATCAAGACGAAAATGAATAAGATGAAGATGATGAAGAAGAAGTAAAGGACAAACTTGTTAAAACCTCGTCCAACGATTCTGATGATGAAGGTGAAACAAAGATTACTGATAAAGCAGAAGGTGATGAAGATGAAGAGATGTATTACACTACCAGTCTGCTATACGATGATATAGATATACGGCTGAATGAACCAGTTGATTCTGATAAAGGTTTTGTTCAAGAGGAGGGTACCGATGATGCAATTACTAACATTTAACAAGGGAATGAAAATCTAGAGATCTTACAAGTCATAGAAGATGCTCATGTGACACTTTATATTGTTCCACAGAAGACTGAAGTCCCAGTTACTAGCTCTTCTCATTCATCTGACTTAGCGGCAAAATTCTTAAACTTTTTAGATATTCCCCATACAGATGCTGAAATTATTTCTCCAATGGATGTTCACGTCCATCATGAAGTACCAAGCCAGCAAACACCCACACTCCTTACTGTACCTGTATCGGTTATGTCTGATTCTTCACCAGTATTCTCCACAATCATTACCATCCTTCACTCCTCCACCACAACAATCAACATCCACACCAACAACTAAAGCTACAAATCCTCCATCTACACTTCCTGATTTTGCATCAGTCTTCCAATTGAACAACAGAGTCACAGCATTGGAAAAAGAAGTTGATGAACTTAAAAAGGATCCTCTGCACACTCAAGTAACAGCTTTAGTCGATGATCATCTAGATACAAGACTAGGTGCAACCAGAGAAGAATTCATGAACTTCCTTTCGGCGTCACTCACTACAAGGATCACAAACCAAGTTAAGAATCAACTGCTACAGATTCAACCAAAGGAAGCATTAAACTTTTCCCCTCCTAGTGATCCAAAACATGGTTTAAGAGTTACTTAAAGACGCTGTTCTAGCCAAGAAGTATTCTCAACCACAATCTTCATATGAGGCTACTGCAATGCTTACAGAATTTGAGTTAAAGAAGATTCTGATCGACAAAATAGATAAAAGTGAATCATATCTGGCAGCTCCTGAACACAAAGAATGCAATGAAGGATTGATAAAATAATATGATCTCGACAAGACTATCTTCTCCACTTATGGTAAAGAGTATTCATTGAAGAGAAGCTGAAAAGACAAAGATAAAGATGAAGACCCTTCCACTGGATGAGACCAAGGGTTGAAGAAGAGGAAGACTAGCAAGGGTGTAGAACCAACTAAAGGTCCTAAAGCTAAAGAATCACAGTCTGGCTTATCTAAAGGCACCAAGTCTCAATCAAAATCTTCTAGAAAGTCTATTCAATCAAAGGAATCAGAGTTTGAGGTTGCAGATTCGGACATGCCACAAGATCAAGAGGAGAACCTGGGTAAGGAGGATGAAGAACCCAAGGAGAAGGTTGCATCTAAACGTGACTGGTTCACCAAATCTACACAACCTCAAGAACCTACTGATCCTAATTAGGATGTTGACAAGACTCCACAACAAGGACAAAATAAAAGCTGGTTAATGACTCTTGCATCATTTACTGATAAACCGTCAAAGACCTTTGATTAATTAATGAGCACTCTAATAGACTTCTCTGCGTTCATCATGAACGGCTTGAAAATCAACAATCTTACTCAAGAAACACTGTTAGGACCAGCGTTCAGACTTTTTAAAGGTACACGTTCCAATTATGTTGAGTTGGAATATGATTTTGAAGAATGTTACAAGGCTCTTTCAGAAAAACTTGATTGGGAAAATCCAGAAGGCGGTGACTATCCATTTTATCTTACCAAACCCCTTCCTTTAGTTATGAGTAGAAATCGTCAAAAAGTACCTGTTGATTACTTCTTCAACAACGATCTAAAGTATCTGCAAGGAGGTATTTCGACTATGACCTACACGACTTTTCTCACAAAGATAAAGGCTGCTCAATATGATCTTCCAGGCATTGAAGACATGGTTCCAAATATATGGGTTCCTGTTAAAGTTGCCTATGATAAAAATGCATTATGGGGAATCTCACATTCGAGAGAACAATGTAAGTCCTTCTATGGGTATGCACGAGGCCTACAATTAAGACATGATGTATATTCCACGAAACGTATTTTAGCGGTAACTCAAGTCGAGGTAATGAGGAAACATATGTATAGGTATCTGAAAGAGATTATTGTAAGAAGAGCCGACAACGACCTTTATAGATTTAAGGAAGGCGACTTTCCACGTCTTCTTATCAATGACATTAAAGACATGATTCTCCTTGTTGTTCAGAATCGGCTTACAAATCTCTCGGGCGATGACGTTTCTGACTTTGCAATAGCATTAAGAATGTTCACCAGAAGCTTGGTTATTCAAAAGTGAGTCGAAGATCTTCAACTCGGAGTTGAAAGTTACCAGAAAAAAGATCAACGTCACCAGGCCACAAACTATCATATCCGGCATCAGGAAAAGAGACTCATACACTCCATACCAAGACCCTTAAGGATTCATTTATGTCGACAACAATAGGAGAAATAGATTGATGCAATCAGATAAACTTTACAAGTTCAGTGATATGACATTAACTGGGCTTCGAACTTCGCTAGATGACATAACAAAGAATATCCGAATGGAGTACCTACCAAAGAGAAGATGGAGTACATTGGAGAAGAAAAGAGCTGATGTGTTGTCGTGTAGGGTTAATTATTTGATTATCAAGTTTTAAATTTATATTTAGCCGACAAACCTAAAACTACACTTTAACGAGCAGTGTACCCGATCAAGATGGAGTTTCGCGGTAAGTAGGGTGTCGAACACTACGAGTGAAACATTAATCCTAAATTCTATCAGTATTTTTATTAGTTCTAATTAGTCTATTTACTGGTTAAACCTATGCTATATACGTTATCTAATGATATGGGGGGTTTTCAGCCTGAGAGACTAGCACAGGTTTGATGGAGACAAATATCAATTCAATAGATAATAAACACAAAAGAAGAAAATTAGAAGATAGAAAAGCGGTACAAGCGAAATGATAGAAAACTATATTAGCCATATTAAATCCAATTCAATGTTGGTTTGTTTGTTTTAGTGCAATGATTTACTTATCTTGAAGCGGCATATCATTCTTAAGACTTAGGCGGGACATCATCCTAAGACCTAGACACGATTAATCATGTCACAATTAACGCATCCGCATAAAGCATCCTTTAGTTTAATTATAATCTATCTTAGGGAATCAAAGCAGGATCTTGTTAAAACCCTAGCCTAACGGAACTTTACCCACTTATTGTTTGACGATGTTTTATATACAAGTAGTCCACTATTAAAATCTTTATCAATTAATTAAGAGTGTGATCGCTGAAACATAAACGGGTCACCTACCGGTCTAACTAAGCTCATAATTCAAAGACAAAGACAGAACGTTATTTGTGATCCTATTGGTCCAGCAATATAAAACACGATATGGAGAGCTATCCCAATATCTATATTAATTGGTCCGTATCACTAGAGCAAGTTGAAGGATAGGTCGCATATTCAAACACATAAACAAGTATAAGGTGATAAACATAATTAAACAATCAACGATAAATTAAGAAATCAATTTTAAAGCAAACCAAACATTGAACTTTCATTAAGATGGCTAATACCCGAGGGTATTAGCCCACAACCATTTTAATTATACAAGCATAATCAAACAATGAATATCGAACGATTAAGAGAGTAAAAATTAAACGATGTCTTCTATGGATTCGTGATCAATGCTTGACCTTGGTGGCTGATCTTCTCTTCTAAAATTCATCTTCAATGAATATGGTATAAAGAATATGATATTACACACTAAAAACTCATTTTTGAGTCTTCTATTTATAATGTCTGAAAAAGACTTGATACGCCGTATTTGGCTAGGTTGATACGGCGTATTGGGTTGGATTTCTTAGAGTGCGTGCTACATTCTCAATCAATTAGTGATATCATTCCTAATTTACTTGATTTACTATATCTTTAAATAGTTATCTTCATGGATACGGCGTATGAAAACATAAGGGATACGTCGTATTAGGAATTGGCCAAACGCGTTTTCTTATGAAGTTTAGGCGCTGATATGCCATATCTCTTTTGTTGGATATGGCGTATGTAGTCACTGTTGATCCCAAACTATGATTGATTCTTTAGCTTGTAAAGAGTATGTTACCTTGGATACATCCAAAACAACAATGGTAGAAACTTTGTGTGTATATTAAAGAGTATGCGGAATCTACCCTTAATACTTAGAAAAACTATGAATGTAACAGTAAATATGATTGAACAAAGATGTAACAAAAAGCTTCAATATTATTAAGATCAATAATACGAGTACTCTATCTAGTACTAGGGTTTATAACCTTGAAGCTCTGCATGCAACTCTATGAATTCGCATCAAACATCATAACCTATGATCTCCTTTTATACACCAAGGAGTCCTTTACAAGATAACTACAAATCTTCTATAGTTCTAATCTTATATGAATATCTTTCTAACTAAATAGAATATATACAGAATATGTCAATACATATCTCTTCACACGTCTTTATCTCTTGAGCAGTCTTAAGTCTTCATGCAGCAGTCTTAACTCCTTTAGCAGTGTTAAGTTAGTACTGGCAGTACTAACTTTCTTCTAGTAGTACTAACTAGTTAGTACTGGCAGTTGTAATCTTGAGCAGTACTAAGTCTTTGGCTTGGCAGTACTAAGTGTATGAGATTAATTCCTAATAATCCCCCCTAAACTTGTGATTTACCTTCAAATCTACAAGTTTCTCTAAATTAAACCATCTATGCTGAGAGGATGCTTCCAAACACTTTATTGTCTTGGTCTGTTTGATTGTATGAAGATTTTCCTTAGAAGCTCATTTTCCATCTCTGAATGTTGTTCTACTAACAGCCTGTTAACCAACATTAAAGTTAGAACTCCTTTTGATAATGGATATTCATTATCTACCAGCATGAAAATATCTTTTCCTCTCTCTATAGACACATGATGAACCCTACATGTATCATATAATCTCCATTTCAAATATTCATGCTTACTATCTCTAACGTTTAATAGTGTATCATCAGTATTAGGTTCAAACAACTCTTCAATTCAACCCATAATGCTCTTGCTTTGTCTTCAGTAGGTTCTGTTGAGCTAAAATTTTCTTTAACTAAGTCCATACATCACAATTCATCCATCGTTAAATAATTTTTCAACATATCCTCAAAGACTTAGATTTGCCTTATGTTTATGATTACAAGCCCTGATGATCTCTTCTTACTATTTCTAGATTCTTCAGTGTAAACCTCCTAGTCAATGAATGGATATTTGACTTGTAAGGCTTCAACATAATCTTCTTCCACTGGAACTACCATCATCATCAGTTGTAAATCCTCTTGTGACAAATCTTTTTCCTCTTCTTTTGTTTGTTCTTGAACTGATCTTGAAGCTTCATTTGTCTTTTGCCTCTTAGAACCTTCATGATCAAGTTCTGCTTCTGCATCCCTTTTAGAACTTCCAACTTCTACAGAATCAATAATTGTTGCTTGTGAACTTCCAGCTGCTAACTCTGATGCTCTTCCTCTATCTTCAGTCTCCATAGGTACAAAATTGTTAACATTCTTCATTGTAGTTTCAAATAATTCCATGAGCTCGTCAAAAGAATATCTTTTCAACTACTGCAGTGTATGACTTCCTATATGTTTGATGTAATTAGTTATATAATTCCTCTGTTGAGCTTGTATCATGGGCTTGTTCCTCTTTGCTTTAGCTTTTTGTGTAACAAAATATTTCTTTCTCTGATTAATAAGATCTACAAGCATCTTTGCTTTATCAACTTCATTGTACTTGTTCCTTTCCTCTGCTTGTAGTCTCCTAGATAGCTCTTCATCAGCTTTAGCTCTTGCTCTAATGTTTTCCCATTCTTCCACAGTAAAAGATTGAGCTGCTTTATGAACTTTAGCCATCCTTTGTCTTTCTTCTTCATGCAGTTCCTCTTGCAGTCTTACTACTGCTTCATGACCAAGCCTCTCTTGTTATTGCTGTAGTTTAGTTCTCTTAGTCTGTTCATCCTCATATTCCTCCATTTTACCTTTGCCTTTATCTTTGACTACAACTGGTGAAGGAATACCGATGTTAACCTCTTGAACCATACCAGCAGTACTAACTGGCATTGATGCACCAACAGTACTAATTCCACCACTAACAGTACTAACTGCCCTTTTTCTTCTAGTATAAGTGTGAACATTTTCTTTAGCTGCATCTGCAAGTACCTTAGCTGCACTAAAGACTCCCAACTGATCTTCAGGTTGATCTTCTTGACTATGTGTATGAGTAACCAAAGTAACTCCTGCATCTTGATCAATTTCTTCTATCATCCTACCCTGTTTGGAAGAATCCTCTAAATCCTCTTCATCATCTAAAACCATAATCTTTGCTCTTCTTCTAGCTTGGTTGGACTTGACAGTTTTCTCCAATTGCTTAACCTTTGTAATAAGCTTAGTATAACCAGCACCATATACCTTCTTTGTTTGCTTCAAGTCTACCTCCAAGCTCTCCACTTTCTTAGACAATGTTGTACATAAAACCGTTAATTCTTGTAGTGTCATACTGCCATCATCACTTCTAAGTGTGTAAACTCTTGGGAGAGGTGAATCATAGGACTGTGTAGGTACCCTCTTAAACCTAGTCTGAGCTTTGGAACCCCCCATGGCTTCTTGGCACCTAGGACTACCACCTGCACCAATTCCCTCAGGAAGAGGCACATTAGGAATTACCGTGGATTAGGTCATATTTATGTTACCACTAGCCTGCTCTGCATCTAAGCTAGCAGTAGTAGTAGTAGCCATTTCCACTCTATCATCCCACTCCTCATAGATAGCCTTATCTGCTACATTGGGTATAGGCTCACTAGTCTGAGGTAACTCAGTAACCTGGTTTAAGGCTTGCCTAGGTGTTTGAGTCTTTTGGTGTGATGATGATACAACATTAGGGATTGGTTCTTCATTAGTAGGTTGAGCAGTAGAAGGTGGTGGTGGGGGTTCAGAGGGATGTCTTGAACCTTCACCCTCTTCTGCTTGAATTGCTAGCATACTTGGAAACAAAAGTATATGTTCCCCAGAAAAACCTTTTTTTATATTGCTAAAAAGTTTTGGAGTTAAAGCAAGAGCAATATATTTTCTGTTGTGGGGATTAAGGAATCTTTTGTTCTTGTCCAAAAATATTTGAATAAATCTTAGATACCTTTAAAATTTATATTTACTATCTAAGTTTTTCATCATACCATCAAAAATCAATCTAGAAAAGTTAAAAGTTCTGTTTGTGGCCAATCAAATAATAGCAGTTTCTATATTGCTACTAAATTGTTCCCAATAAGTTTTCTTAGGGCTAAGACAGTGTAGGATGGTATGGATCAAAAATCTCCACTGAAGGGAAATTTGCCTTTTTGAAAAGTCAGTTTATCATCAGTTAAAACATATCCCATCAGTGAGAGTTGATCAAAAATTTCAGTAGTTGGCAAAACACTAATACCATCTACATCTGCTAATTGGAGATGTCTCCTAACAGATGCTTTAGTAATAGTGAATTCTTTGCCATCAACTATGGCAGGAATTTCTTGTTCTCCATTATCAACTATCCTGACAGTAGCAGTCTGCCAAAACTTTTCAATTAGAGAAACATAGATAGTAGGATTCTTAGTAAGAGCATACCTTATATAACTATCATTGAGAAAATATACTATCTCTTGGAATCCTAAACTCCCAGTTGGTTTCTTTAGATAAGCAACCATGTTGTGTTTGTCGTAGAATTCCAAATTCGCCATTAGTGATTGAGTTATGATAAGGGTTCTGGGTGAATGTTCATTAATGAGAGTATGAGAGTTTGGCAAAGTTAATTGAGATTTTATAGAAAGCGCTTAAGGGTTTTGATTGGACCGACTGAATAAAATGGATTCTTTATCTTGAACAAAGCTTATAAGTGAAAGAAAGATCAAGAGTTATCCAAATTATATACCCCTATAAGCGAAATATTTGGCAGAAATATCTCAACGGCTATATTAATTGCCAAAAATCTATTATGCCCCAAACAGTACTAACGGTAGTCTAGCAGTACCAAGTTTAGCCTAACAGTACTAAGTAATGCCCAGCAGTACTAAGTTTAGACTAACAGTACTAAATAATTCCCAGCAGTACTAAGTTTAGCCTAGCAGTATTAACTTTTGAGGTACCAGTTTTAACCTCAATTCCGTTCTAAAAGGCATTTCCATCATCAATGTTGATTCTCACAAGCTCTCTTTCTGTTTCTAAGCTTACTATATCTCTCAATTCTTTTGCTCACTGAATCACTCTGTCTGTTTTTACTTTCTCTCATTTCTTTTAAGCTCACTGTATTAATTATAACAGCAGTAGAAAGTATACATACCAGTAGTAAGGTAGGCCAATAGTACTAACTTGAATTTCATCATTATCTGCTGTGTCATTCCATTTCAAGCATCATTGGTGCAAAATCCGCTGCATATTAATACAATTAACCTCCCCTCAATCAATACTTCAGGGGTTAAGCATTCCAATACTTGCAATCAAATATTAAAATCTTCCAATATCAAAAGCTTTTGTGAGTAAATCAGCAACATTGTGATCAGTGTGAATCTTAATCATTTGAATAAGCTTCTTCTCATTGGAATCTCTGATGAAGTGATGTCTAATCTCAATGTGCTTAGTCTTTAAGTAAAACATTGGATTCTTAACTATGCAGATGGTGCTTTCATTGTCAATGTGAATATTTGTATTCATGAAATTGTATCTATAATCCAACATTTGTTTTTAAATCCAGAGTACTTGTCCACAGCAACTAGCAGCAGCTACATACTCTGCTTCAGTAGTAGAGTTGGCAACTATGGTTTGCTTCTTGCATTGCCATGAAATCAATCTTCTTCCAAGAAATTGACAACCTCCTGTTGTGGATTTCCTGTCTAAACTTGCACCAGCATAGTCAATATCAGTATAAGCTTCCAAGTAAAATGTGATCCTTAGATACCAAAGGCCAATTTAGGTTGACCTTTTAAGTATCTAAAGATTCTTTTCACACATGAAGATGTGAAAACTTTAGTGTGGACTGAAACCTGCAACAAGCACATACAACAAACATTATATCAGGCCTAGAAGCTGTTAAGCTGTTAGATACATCAATGAGCCAATCATTGATTTATATAAGTGAACATCAATATCGTCAGCTTCTGCATCCTTGAGTAATGGCTTTGAAGTCTCCATGGGAGTACTTGCTGTCTTCACAGTTAAATAACTAAACTTTTTCAAGATTTCATCCACATACTTGTCCTGACTGATGAAAATCCCATCATCTTTTTGTGTCACTTGAAGTCCTTAGAAGAAAGTGAGTTCACCTATAGAACTCATCGGGAATTTCTTGTGCATCAACTTCTTAAAATCAGTGCATAACTCCTTCTTAGTAGATATAAAAATGACATCATCAACATATACTTGAACTAGCAGAATATCATGTTTGATTCTTTTAATAAACAAAGTCTTATCAATCTGACCTCTTTGAAATCCTTTGTCCTATAAATAGGTAGATAGAGTCTCATACCAGGCTCTATGAGCTTCAAATCATGGAGGTTGACGGACATAAACTTCTTCAATTTTGCCATACAAAAATGCACTCTTCACATCTATCTGGTACAAGACATAAACTTCTTTTTCAATTTTGTCATACAGAAATGCACTCTTCACATCCATCTGGTACACAACAAAATCTTTGAATGAGGCATAAGCTAAGAACAGCTTAATTGCTTCAATCCTAACAACAGGAGCAAAAAACCTTATAGATTATATTCCTTTTCTTGGTGTAAACCTGTGGTCAAAGGTCTTGCCTTGTTTTTAATCACAATCCCTCTCTCATCTTTCTTGTTTCTGTATACCCATTTTGTTCCAATGGCCCTCTTGCCATAAGGTAAATCCACCAATGTCCAAACTTGTTGTAATTTGAATTGCAGAAGCTCTTTTTGCATAGCTTTTATCTAGCTTGGATCTTTTAATGCTTGGATTACCTTCTTGGGCTCTTCTTAAGATAGGAAACAAGCAAATAGACAAGTATGAAGGTCTTCATGAGTTTTTCCTTCATAAACAACACTAATAAACCCTTGTTCATTTATTCCGATTTCCTTTGTTTGTTACTACCAGACGTCACAATCACCAAACACATGATCAAGTGAATGATATTTATGGATTCTTGTATTTAGAGTAGTAGGAACTGGATATCTGGTAGGAATGTTGCTCAAATCAAATTCTGATTCATCACCAAAAAAATCAGCATATGTGGATTCAATTGGAGCAGTAGGAACTGTTAGACTAACAATATTAATATTTAGACTACCAGTATTAAAATTTGTACTGGCAGTATTAATACTTAGCCTAGTAGTATTAACATCTTGAGCACTATTTTTAGTCCTTTCTTGATCATCAATTCCACCTTCATCATCCTTCTTTCTAGCATCATTTGTAAGGTTGTGGTTATCCTCATTGCTAGTTATCCTTTAAAGAGAATTCAAATTGTGATCCCATCCTTCCATGAGTTGGCATCAAATGTAGTATTGGCTAGATCCTGTTTCATCAATAGAATGGCCTATAGCCATTAGCTTTTTATTCATGCAAAAACTGGCACATAAATTCATTGACTTTATAAGAAACATCATATCAAAACAGCCACTTTGATCCATCAACTACAATATTTGCTTATCTCTAAAACCTAACATGCAAAGTTTTCTTTTCTACTTTCTTATAGTTTTCTAATGTTGTATACTCTTAAAGGTATTTACTATTCAATGAGTATCCAACAAAGAATCCATCATCAGACTTTCCATCAAACTTGCCTAAATGATCTAAGGTATTAAGAATGGTAACATGACACCCAAATGGTTTCATGAAGCTTAGAGAAGGTGTTCTACCTCTAAAGAGTTCATAAGGGGTCTTGTTGAGAGGCTCTTGATACTAATACCTGATTCTGCACATAGCAAGCAGTATTAACTGCTTCAGCCCAAAATGTAGTAGGCATCTTATAGTCAACTAACATGGTTCTAGCAGCCTTAATTACTGTCCTATTTCTTCTCTCAGCAACACCATTTTGTTGAGGAGTCCTAGCTATACTAAATTCCCTCTTAATGCCTTTCTTTTCACAAAACTCACTTATAACTCTATTTTTAAACTTTGTTCCATTGTCACATCTGATTATCTTTACTTTCTTATCAACTAGATTTTCTATCTGAGTTATAAAGCTCTTAAGAATGCCACTAGTTTCATCCTTAGATGCTAAAAAGAAAATGCAAGTAAATCTGCTATAATCATCAGTGACAACTTAACAATATTTCTTATTCATTAAGCTTCTTACAAAAGTTTAACCAAGAAGTCCATATGCCCACATGAAACAAGGACTGAGGTAATAGAATTCTTGAATTTTGGACTTACAGGAGGATTAGTGTTGGTTTTCCCTTTAGGCAATGCAAACAAGTTTGCGTCTTTTTAAAATAACTGTGTTATAGGGTAAACCTTTCACAAGGTTATCCTTAACAAGTTATATTAATAGTTTTAAAATTTTACATGGACCTAGCCTCTATGCCATAGGCATGATTTAATAAAAGTGTGGCCTTTGCAACCAAGACAAGTAAACACTCTTTTAGGAGGGGGAGGGGAAACAATATTTCTTCATATCAATATTGTTATATTGTTTTTCTAGGAACTTTAAGTAAAAACTGACTTTCATCAGCTCAATTAAAGTCAGGAGAAGAAACAAAACAATCAGGTGTCTAGTATAAAAAAGAACACTGTTCGTTTTGTCACACATCTATGAAACACTAAAAAGGTTAAACTGTAACTCCTTGACAAAGTACACATCTTTAAAATCAAGTTTACCAGTTTTAAGAGTTCCTTTACCAGTAATTCTTCCTCCTTTGGCTCCTCCCCTAAATGTAACATATCCTCTATCAAATTCTTTGAAGTTTAAGAGATAGGACATATTGCCTGTCATGTGCCTTGAGCATCTACTGTCAATATATCATTGATCTTCTTTTTGTGAATGACCCTGCACATAAAAATAAGGAGATTAGTTTCCTTTGGGGACCCAAGCCATCACTGACTTGGATCTGCCTCGTGCATCAACATAATTATGTCTCTTGAAAGTAATTGATGCACTGTTAAGTTTGGTAGGTCTCCAAACCCAACATGCTGAGGTCTTAACAGCATTAACCTGATTTGCCCTGACAGCATTAACTACTGTTGTATTTGGCCTAGCAGTATTAACTGCTTTTGGCCTAGCAGTATTAACTTTTCCCTTAGCAGTATTAACTTTTTGACAAAAAATTTTGTTAGTTAATGTTGTTCTCATTTGATAGGGCCTCTTTACAGTTGATTGTGCTGATTTAGAAAAACATGACATTGGTCTAGCACTATAAACTGTAGTTTTGGGATGAGCAGTATTAACAGGCCTAGCAGTATTAAGTGGTCTTAGGCCAGTTTTCATTAAAACTGCTCTTGGAACTATGTTCCTGTGAGCACTAGGGTGAGCCTTTTTAGCAGAATAATTGTAATTCACCCTTGTATAATTATTCCTAGATACCATCCTTTCCCTTTGATGGTAATTGCAGTTAGCCTGCACATGGTCAAAACTTCCACAGACAAAACAAGCTTTATTGTACATCATAAAGTCACATCCTAGTTGTTGGGACTTCTAATTATTCCAGTTTCTTTGATTTCCCCTAGGAGTTTGTGACATGTACATTTCAGCATACTTAACTGGTTTCCTAACTGGTTTTTCTTATTGTTGAGATCTAACAAAATTTATCTTAGCAACAGTAGGAAAAATAGTTTTCTTCTCTAACTGATCATTTGACACCAACTCCTTAATCAATGAGGCATCAGAAGATTCCTTAACCTCATTAGAAGTATCTTCACTAACACTCTTATAGTCTTAGGTCCATATCCTTCAAACTCAAGCTAATAGAACTCCTCTAGACCAGAGTAGGACAAATCAAGGGTTGGGGGTGAAAATAATCCTGTAGGCTGAGGTGGAACAGCATTATAGCTTACAAACCCTATACTCTTTCTACTTTTATCAGGTATCTTGAGCAGTACTAAGTCTTTGGCTTGGCGGTACTAAGTGTATGAGTTTAATTCCTAACAGTAATAAATCATCATTCTTCAAATGTCTTTGTTTTTTGCTCCAAATTATGCACCTTTTAGCTATGTCTTACAGATAAACTCTTGTATCTACTGCATCTTATCAAACTTTAAAGAATTATTTAAGTACTAAATTATGCCAATAATTATATAAAAGTGGGCAAAACATATGGGATAAATGATATAATAAAGTGACGTTATTTGATATCATCAAATATCCCCCAACTTGAATCCTACTTATCCTCAAGTAGACTTTAGAAAAGTTTTTGAAAATATATCCCTAAGGATTTTTTTCTGTTTAAGCATCGTTTTTTCCCTAATCACCTGTACATAACCAAGCTCCTCACAAAATATGGAAATGAAAACACTCAGATCACTCAACTAATATAGGGTGCAACATTTAATTGGTACGCTCATTTGCTCGGTCATGATTAGTTTTCTATCATAGTCTTGGCAAGGATACACTATCACCCAACGCTAAAGCTAGGAGAAACAAGTCAAATAGAATAAAATAGGTTAAGAGGATTAGGGTTCGGGGGGATTTTATTATTCATCCTGTCTTTCACCATAAGTACCACACCAATAAGGCAGCTGTATTGTACATACATAGCCATAATGACAAAATAGACATATACAATCCGATCACATCCCTGTTTGTGTTTAACCAGCGGTTAGGATGAAGAACGATATAGGGTTGGGTGCTTCTAAAAACTTTCACCGATAGTCGTCAAAAAAATTTCACAAAGGCAAGCTGAGCTGTGGACATGCATACATGGCTTTGTACGACGAATAGACATGCATGCTCGTACAAGTCCTTGTTCGAGTAGACATTAAGGTTATTTTCTAGCAAAAGGAAGTAAAATGGGTGTTAGACAAAATTCACGAAACAAATAAATTAAGCCAACAAATAAGGTGCGTACGGTGCTAGTAAACTTTTCCCATGAGTTTCCATGACAAGGACTTGAACATATAGACATACGCCTTTAAAAATAGAACTGACAAAGACAACTAAGTTGGCGTTCCCATTACGGTCAAATTCCCTTAACATCCCGCTCTTTAAATACCTTTACAGAATAAGTAGGATATCGGACACTTTTTACAAGACAGTTTAATCGTTGATTTTTATAACGTATCAACGAATAATCGATCCTTTCAAGTGATTCCTTTGGTATAAGCTTCTTTTGAACCGACTATTTTTCTTCATTCTCTTTTTCTCTTTTTTTTTGCAATACATCATAAATCTCGGTTTTATTCCACCGTCTTCACTATCATAATTCATCCGGATAATTTTTTCCTTGTAACACTTCTTCTTCGGACATGATTCTTTGCGAATATAGTAGCAATATTTTAGAGCTACATATTTTTTCCAATTGCATTGTGCAATTTCACCGACATTACAGAGATAGAAAAATTTTTCCCTTTGAATTGGCGAAATAACAAAACTTTTAACCCGGAAAACAACTAGAAACTTTTGATTAAATTAGGCTAATCTACACGGTAGGCTAAGGTGAAAAGGTGTAACGAAACATATAATATGGTGTAGAAAAAGAAAGGAATGACTCAACAGGTTGTTCTAGGGGATTTTACTCTAAAAATGAGAATAATCAAAGGGTTACACAGGATTTAACTAACCAATATAGTTAGTTAATTTTACAATATGTAGGCTGTTTGGTTTAATCCTAGAAATTTATCAGTTGAACATGTTCGTCCATCTAAATCCATAGTACTCATCATTGCGGTCTCGAGTGATATACCAGGCCAAGTTCTAAAGTCCATTACATCACCGACACACTTATAATTTTGTAAAATTTTTAGGTAAACAATTGGAAATGAAATAGGCTTAATTCTCACAATATGTATCAAGGGTTAAGTGCGCTAGGTAATGTAACACTAAGTGATTTTTACAAAAGTTCATGCTAATTTTTTTAATTGGGCCTTATTTTTAAGCATTTGCATGTTATTTTGTAAAAATGAAGACACGTACGTTCTAATTCTCCATCCCCCACTTAAATTATACAACTTCCTCATTGTATTGATAAAAAAATTAAATAATAAGGGAAAATAGAATTAGAACGGAAATCTCCCTTATGTTTTGCTCGTGATAGTTCTCCAAGATGAGTTCTTGAGCAAAAAGTGTGTTGACTAGGACTTCAGAATGCCCGGATAAGTTCAACACATGTCCTTTTCAGAATATACCGTATCATAGTTTAGCAAAGGTCTGCATAAAAGATTAGAAGACAAGTGCAATTTCTATCTCGCTATAATGGTACAGGAAAACAATTAAACACACAACTATACAGGGATTAATACGCCGTATCCCAAACCCTAGGATACGCCGCATGGTTCTTGTAAAAACAATTAAATACATGGAAATTAAATATTTAGTTTTTAAAACTGATAACGTCCAGGCACTCATAGATCCTTCTAGGCCTCTAATCTGTTAGACGCGCCTATCAACATCATCCCTTGATCATTCCTTAATCATTGATTCCTTCTTGTCCACCGTTGGATCACTAATGAGCTCACATGGATTGCCAGTGTGGCAATCCGTTTGAGACTTAATTGTGTTTGTTTATTGAGTGTGTTTAGTGCAAAACCCACGTCCCTTTGTGCTTTCTCCTCGTCACACGTGGCTTAAGCTTGAGAGTGAGCTAATGAAATCCTTTGAATTTGACTATCTATCCTGTTCAATCTCTGTGTAGACTTCTTGAATTGTTTTATTCGCCCCTCAATTTGATAAAACCCTTTGATTTACCTTGGGTTAATGTTGGGGACGATGGGTGAATAGTGCTCTCACTTTCCCGCTTGTTTTAAATAATAACAGGGTTAATATATTCTTTATAACTTTGGGCTCTATGGCATTTATAGTTCCCTCTCTTTGATTATCAAAAGACCAAATAATATTTTGACTTTCAAAATAAGCAAGAATGGTCCCTGTGGTTTTTTGAAAGGTTAATGGTTTTGTAAATTGGGCTTTTGTTATGGGCTTTTGTTATCCGGGTAGGGTTTTTTTAGGGAAATGGCCCATTAAGAGCCCAAGGACCAATTGTGTAACTTTAGGATACTTGAGGGACTAAAGTAGAATATTTTTAGGTTTTGTCTTTTGTAGTTGACCACTGTTTGACTTTCCTTTGACTGTTTGACTGAGGGTTGACTTTTCTTTGACTTTGCTTCCGGCTTTTGTGCACTCTTCCGTTCTCGTGTCCGTGCTTGCCCGTTTTTGATTGTTTTCTTGTGATTTTTGATATATCCGTACCTACACACACAAAACACAAATACAAGCATATTTTTGCCATTTTTGGTCTGTTTTGGGCTTAATTGGGCCTATTTAGGTATAAACGGATATGTGTATTTTGCACATATCAAAATTCCCCAAACTAAATGATTGTGTGTCCTCACGCAATAATCTCATGCTTATATCCAAATACTTAAGAAATTTCCCAAACTAATCCTTTAAGAAGTAGTAAAGTCTTTGTGGAAAAATTTCTAAGTAACAAGTTAAAAAACACCCGATTTCCTATTTTCAAAACTTTTTCTCTTTTTATGATTTTTCTTGATAAATTCCTAACTACAACTTCTTTAATTACAAAAGACATAATGTATTGTTTTCATTACCTAATTGGTAACTTTAAGGATCATAGAATAACAAGCACAATTAAGTGTCTAAAAGATAACTTCATCATTCCCCATTTTTCACTTTTCCCATGCTAAGCTTTAAAAATAAGATCACTGCTAATTACGAACTAAGATGCTAAGACTATTCTATTTTACAACTTGTGGAATCCTCTTTCCGACATAATATCTTATATTTAGTGTGTGTGTTCTAAATTAATTTTAACCATTAAATCCACTTATTTAGATAGTTTGAATCCGAACAAGCTTTACACAGGGCCTTTTGCTAATATGATAATCACTTAGTAGAATCACAAGACAAAGCAAACAAAAAACTCTTTAGCTAATACAAGTTGGTTATACTTGCCCATGAATGACTTTCTTCTCTAGCATCCCACCGTCATCGGGTAAGTGCTAAGGCTTTTGACACCCCATCCGAAGAATACTAATCAGAACGCATGAACTTCCGATGAATAAGCCTTGTAGACTTTTGCAAACCTTAGTTCAAAAGAATACATTGGTTTTAGAAAATGAAACTTTTACTATTTTTTTTAACTTTGCAACTTTATTATTACTATTTACATTATTAGGCCAGGAATCGGTATCACTTTTCTTTCGACGACACATCGGCCACGCCTCCGACAAGAGCTCGTGTACTTATTATGATACCAACCCTAAATATACAACCTCCACCCTTTCTTTCGATGTCACATCGGGAGCGAACCGACAAATGCCCATGTACTTTATTACGATGGAGTTTGCATATTATTATTGACACTAAGGATTTATAACTTGCATCATTTTTATTCACCAACTACATTTTTATAGATTTTTTTTATTTTTATATAACTAATTAATTAATTTAACACATTATTTTTGCAAATAGAAAAAATTTCGTTTTAGAAACCCAAAGTATAAACTTGAACTAAAATTCTTATTTACCAACGATGTTTGACTTCATCATCGATAAAGTTTTTTTTTGATATATTGACATTAGAATTTTTAAGTGTAAAACTCTAATTTGATAAAAATTTAAAGAGGAACACGTTATAATCTATTCATTTTAAGAACTCGGGGAAGAAAAACCCATAAGTTATTCTTTAAGCCTTTAAAGTTTTCCAAATAAATTTGTTATTCGCATTCCTAACTCGTATAATTAAAACACTTTTTCTCTTATTCTTTTTCAATTTTTAACTTCTATAATAAAGAAACTATCGGCAAAATACTTAGCTATATAAAAATCCAATCGGCATATTTAAAAAATCTACTTGAGATTTGCACAATGTTTTCCATTTACTAAAGATTCAAGTCTTGCTGTTTTTAAAGTATACATGAGGGACTAGCATAACTATCATCATTATTTGTTAAGGGGAGAAAGCTAGAACTCTACACGTTCGGATCCGGGTCAAAAATTACTTCATTATTCTTACCTTCGGAATAAACATACATTCGGTGTCTTAACACTTTTATTTATATCATATATATAATAATATATATATATATATATATATATATATATATATATATATATATATATATATATATTATACTTTTATATTATTATATAGTATATAACTTCTAACATTTTTATATTTTTTTCATTTTTTTATTCCTACAAATAAGATCTTAAAAATTTAAAATTTTGCTTATTTTTGTAGAAAAACGGGTACGTGAGACAAAACAATAAGCAGGTAACATCAATTCGATAGATTCCCTCCCAATACTAAAACGCATTAACATTACTGCTCCTCAATGTATTTAACTATGATCGGGTCTATACGAAAATTCTAAGCCGTTATGAATTATGCATAGATAACTTGAATCGATGAAGATGAAAAGGATATCGGATCTCCCCTACTAATTTCAAAACAACGGATGAGAAGCGCGAGTTGAAACGGGATACAAACACGGACACTTGAGAGGTCTTCAGAAATTGTTGGGTCAATCCTTGTAGGTTCGATTTCCTTAATGAACACTGATATACTGTCCAAAACTATGCGGAATCTAAGTTGGAGTACTTAGAAGAACAACATCAAATAGTTTCTCAAACGATTTCTTTTATAAAACCCCAACTTTTTGAATCTGCCTAACTTGCAGATCCCTAATAAATACTAACTATTCTTAACTTCGTGTTTTTCTATGTTTGTTCTATTTCTATATCTTATAGAATCCTTTTATAAACATAAGGATAACCTCTAGTAGATGTACAGTCCTTGTATATCATAAACACTAATTGATACTTATCACTAATAACTGTTACAGATTAAATGCTAAACAACCGTTCTTAACTTTATAGTTCCTATATCCCCGGCAGTAATTCGATCTTTGACTGGCAGTAAAGAAGTTGTAGCTACTTTGACTTTCTATTTAGTTAGTACTTTGGATCTTCATATAGCAGCAGTACTTTGACCTTTTGACTTGTATTTCCCAACAATCCTCCCCTAACTTGAATTCTACTTGCTGACTTCAAGTTTTTGATAGTGGTCTTTCTTTGTTAAGCATCAGTCTGTCTGTGTTTTTTAAGCAGAGTACACGACTTAAACCTTTTTAAGCCTTCGTCCTATTGGAGCAGTATCTTTGTTCAACAATATGTTTGAGCTCTTGAAAATGTAACCTCTTATCTTGAAATACACCATTTCTTCAAAAATCTTTGTCTTTTGCTCAAATGATTGTTCTTTAGCAACATGTCTTTTTTCAGCAACATGAATGGGATTTGATGATCCTTTACCAAAGTTGAGCCATTCACTCTTGGGCTAGTTCAGTTATTTAGTACTAGAAAGGTAATAATCCATGACTGAAACTGAAAATAACTTCAACACTCAGAAAATGATTCATAGTGTGGTTGAGTACTATATGACTTTTGGTAAAGTCATTACAACCCATAAACGAGGATTTGTGAATAGTCTTTTCCCTGTAGCCGTTTCTAGGGGACCTAGTCAACTCTCAGTAAAATAAAACATTTGGTGAGTTGTGGACCATATAGTTTTGAGCAAACTATTAACAGCTATCAACGGATTTGAGTTTCTCTTTACCAAAAAGCCGTTTGCTTTTGGGAGTAGCCTAATAATTCGTGTAATACCATGGTGTATTGATCACATACAATTTTTGTAAAATGGTCAACCATCAACAGATTTGAGAGGGTCTTTACCTAAAACTGTTGATTTGGATAGTCAAATTCTTATGTTTGAGACATGGTGAATTGATTACATTTGTGTGTGGTGGCTTAAACCAACACTCAATCCTTTAAAAACAGTTGAAATTCAAAGTTCTGTGCCCTTATATCTTTTTTGCAATCTCAAATCTTCACGATATTTTCAAAATCACTTTTTAACTCAGCAGTATCCTTCATCAATAGGGTACTGTTTGTTTTTACACTAGCAGTACTTTAAAACAAAGTACTGCTTTGTTCACAGTTAAGTCTAATTTATCAAAGTAAGATATATATATAAGAAAATTTTGATTAAAATCATTACAAGTTGTTTAAGAAGAATTGTCACCATCTTCAGTTGTCCACAAGTATGACCAGATAGTATCAAAAGTGATGGCTTGTCTCAGTTCAATCTTCAAACTTCCATGCCATGATCTAGAATCTTATCATCAAACTCTCTTGATAGAGGATATCTTCTTTCAGCAGCATGTGAATCATAGTGCATCCTGAAATATGTCATAGCATCCCAGTTAGAATCTCTCAAAGAGAATTAAACTTTTGGTTGTGGTAGACCTACAAGAGACAGGAGAGGCAATGTTTTGTTCCCAAAATTGTTCCCATGAAGTGCTCTTAGGACTAGGTCAGCCCTTAGTGAAGATACATAGGACCATGTACTTCCACTGTGGACTAATAACAGGTTTAGAGGAAAGAGAGTTGTGCTCTTATGTTTACCCATCGTAGCCGATATCTTCTGAGACGATGTCCCAAATAACTTGCTTAGGGAAAGCAATCAATCCATTTTATCATCAAAGAGTAGGTCGGAGCTCAAATTGGTTGCTTCAGAAATCAATCTTTCTTGCCTAGCTACCATTTGGCGCTGAATGTGAGGTACATCATTGATCACTTGGAGAGAAGCGGTAGCCCCAAAAAATTGTTGAAGACAAGGACCGATGCGATCAGGATCATTTATCGAACCAACAAAGAATAATTAATGGAGAGGCCAGTGAGAACAGTACGATGATTTGATAAAATCAGCATTCTGAGACGTCTTTTCCACACACGCAATCTGGTTGTTTTTTTTTTTTTTTGCTTGTTACAAGAGCGGGGGGATATGTTTGCCATTTAACAAGATTTGGATGTGCGTCGGAGGTTGAAAATTAAAGAATTTATGAATGAAAGTAAGTAAGTGAGTGGAAAAATGACAATTTCGTGGAGTATTTTATAGGTTGCGACAGGCTACTAAGAATTACCGTTGTAGTTACCGTTTTTTAGCGCAAAAAAAACGTACGTTTGACCGGTTGTCCCGAACGTTTCTCTAGAACCAGTACTTTGTTGTCTAAGCTGTACTTTCTAAGGCAAGCCGTACTTTGAGGTTGGATTTTAGCAGTAACTTTCAAACACAAAAAAGAGGTCCAACTCATATATGTGCCAACGAACAACCCGTTAACTTTGCAAACTATCTCTTCAATCATCAAACTTCGGACAATCATTCCACTATCCTCCCTCCATATATAGCTAGAGTGCTTCAAAAATCCAATCTAACCATAAAACAGTATTTATTTGTATTCACCAGTACTTTATATGTGATCCTCCCCTCAAAATAGATATGGTGTTCATCATCCCAATTGTTCCTCAAACAAAGTTAAAATCGTGACCAAGTCAAAGCCTTTGGTGAGTTAAATTCTGCTACTTGGTTCATCAGTATGAACCTTGAACCACCATTCAATGAGCACTTTGCTCATAACAATCTCGAATGAAGTGATGTCGAAATCTGAATGTGCTTGGTCTTTGAGTGAAAAACAGGATAATATTTTTTACAATGCAAATGGTGCTATCATTGTCTATATGGATTTCTGTGTTTTCATGAAGTTATATCCATAATCAGTAGTTGTTTTTGCATACAATAGAACCTGCAGCACCACAACTTGCAGCTGTGCTAAATATTCTGCTTCTGTCGAGGAGTTAGCCACAAATTGTTGTTTCTTGGCAATTGCAAGAAACTAGATCTTCTGAAAAGATATTGGACATCCTCTCTGAAGTTGATCTCTGTCTTGGTTGTCCCCTAGCATAGTCTCTATCGGAAAAAAGCTTCAAATGATAAGGAGGTCTTTAGGATACCATAAACCCAAATTAAGGTTGATGGATTGCGATACCTAAAGATCCTTTTGAAACAGCATTGTAGATGAGAACTTTGGAGTGACTTGAAATCTTGCACACAGACAAACAGCAAACATTATGTCTGGTCTTGAAGCAGTTAAGTACATGAGACACCTATCATAGACCTATAAAGATGTACATCAACATCTTCACCTTCTTCATCTTTTCCTAGAGATTTATGAGGACTTCAATGGGGTGGATGTTGCTTAATGGTTCTGAAGACTAAATGTGTTCTGATGATTATTCTTTTAACATATTTTGTCTTTGACTTAGAAAATATACCACCATTGGATTGCATGACTTGAAGCCCTAAAAGAAAGTGAGTTCCCACCCCCTGGACTCATCTTGAATTCCTTTTGCATAAGATCTTCAGTCCGGCACATAGAAGACTGGTAGATCCAATGATGATTATCATCAACATTATACCTGTACCAACATGGATATATCTTCTATCTTCTTAAATAAACGGATGTTTTTATTCAATAGCCCCTCTCCTATATCCATGCTTCAAAAAGGAAAAGTGGACGTCTTTCATAACCATGCTCTTGGGGCTTGATGCAGTCCATAAAGCGCCTTGACAACTCTGTAGGACCTTGTTTGGATGAGCAGGATCTTCAAAACCTGGAGGCTGTTTGACATACACTTCTTCTGTGATGTTGCCATATAAGAATGCACTTTTGACATCCACTTGATCAGACAGATAAAGCCCATGAAAGATTGCAAATGCCAAAATGAGTCTTACTTGCTCAATTCTGGCCACTTGTGTGCGAACACTTCATTCATAATCCCACACCCTTCTTCTTGTCTGTACCCTTGTGCAATAGGCGTGCTTTGTTCTTGATAATAGTACCCCGTTCATCTCTCTTGTTTCTAAAAAACCCATTTGTTCAATTACCCTTTGTCCTTCTCGGTTTGGTTAATAACACCCATACTCATTGAAGCTTGAATTGAAGCGGGTCTTCTTGCATCGGCTTCAACCCACTTTAATCTGCCTAAGGCTTGAGATACTTTCTTGGTTCTCTTTGAGATAAGAAACAAGAAAACAAGCATGTTTGCTGATCTTTGTGGTTAGTTTAATTTTGCTCTGTATATAAAGACAGCAATGCTTGATGTTGATTGAAGTACTGTCTTGAAGCTTTCTTCTTTTTGAACCCCAGAGTACTTTTGCCAATAATTTGACTTTGAGGATAGAATCTTATGAATTCTTAACTGTGGGAGAGTAGAGGGAACATCCAATTTGGTAGAATCAAGTTGTTGTAGTCAGCTACACTCCGACTTCCTCAGCATCAAAAGAGTTTGTATGAGGAATCACCATATTGTTGGAGTACATCTTAAGAATCTGTAGGTGTATGGCCAGTAGTTGAGGCAGGCTGTATTAGCAGTACTCTAGAGTGAAAAGTACTTGTCAACATGGTCTTTTCCCTTTGCAATAGATTATTCTTCTCTTTCTATTCAAAAGCATCCGTTGATCATTCATTATGAGCGTTGGCAAGAGATTATTGATTGGCATCAAACTTACAAGCTCATCATGAAAAGCCTGATCCTTCAGAGGACATTTAACTTCTTTTGCAGCCAGTTAAAGTACTTTTCCACTGGAGACATTATACTGAGTGGTGCATGGAACAATGAATTGCTGGTCATCCATATCTTCCACATCATCAAGAGATATTCCTTGTTCTTTTGGAATCTGCTTAGTTTTCTTTCCTTACAGGAATGTAAGTTCATGGATGGAGGGTTAGAAGTGTCAAGATCTATACATCAATCAGGTACCTTTTCATTTTGAGTCTCCTGATTCTCAAGAAAGTTTACATGAAGAACATTCTGAACCTTTTCTTTCGTGACCCTGTTTTAGACTCTAACCCCTTTGCTGTTAGATAGAGTATCAACAGATATCCTTCTTCTGACTTGCCATCGAACTACCCAAATGATCAGAGTATTAGGTATAGTCATTGAGGACATCCAAAAAGGTCCTCATGAAACTAATGTTAGGAGTTTCTTCCACATCAAAATTTCATAAGGAGTCTTCATTTGAGGTTTAGTTACCAATACCCTGTTAAGTACATAACAAGCAGTATTTACTGCTTCAGCCCAAAATTGAATAGGTAAGAGTGAATCTGCTAGCATAGTTCTAGCTGCCTCTATGAGAGTCCTATTCTTCCTTTCTGCAACACCATTTTGCTATGGAGTCCTTGCAATACTATACTCCCTCTTGATTCCTTTCTTGGCACAAAACTCATTCATTAACTGATTCTTAAACTCTGTCTCATGATCACACCTGATGGTCTTCACTTTATGTCTTAGCTTATTTTCTAGTGTCATAATCAAATCATGAATTATGTCATATGTTTCATCTTTGAAAGCCAAGAAAAATACCCAACTAAATCTACTGCAATCATCAGTTACCACCAAGTAGTACTTTTTCCTGTTCACACTTTCCATTGAGACAAGTCTAAATAAATCCATATGGAGCAATTATAAGGGTTCTCTGACTGTTCTTTCCTCAAGCTTCTTACATGAAGCCTTATGTTGTTTACCCTTTCTACAAGCCAGACATGAATGATCATGTTTGAATGACTTTGAAGGTAAACCTCTAACTAGATTACCCTTAACCAATTTTTTGATATTCTTGAAGTTCACATGCCCCAATCTTCTGTGCCATAAAATAGCTTTATCATCAGTTGCCTTTGCAACTAAACATGTTACTCCTTCAGAAGGAATGATACTCTTGAGATTTAGACTGTACACATCATTCTTTCTAGGAGCTCTTAGAATCACTAGATTTTCATCAACAAACTTAAACTTTGGTGATAGAATTAGGCACTCAGTATCAGTAAAGAGAACATTATGCTTCTTGTCACAGATTTAAGAAACAGATAGGAGATTGAATTTGAGTTCTTTAACATAGCTGACATTCTCAAAATCTATGCATGATGTCTTGATTGTGCCTTTTCCTGTGATTCTTCCTCCTTTGGGATCATTACCAAAAGCCACATATCCACCCTTATAAGCTTTGAAATCTAAGAGTTTTTCCTTGTCTCCTGTCATATTTCTAGGGCAACCACTATCAATAATAGCATGATCTTTAAGTTCTTCCTCTGGATTGCCCTGCACACATAATTAAAAGGGTTAGACTCTTTTAGGGACCCAAGCCATTACTGACTTGGATTCCTTTTGTGGAGTAACATACTCAAACTTTTTGAGAATGTATAGTCCACTATTCTTAAAAACATGGTCTATATAAGCTCCCTTTGGTCTCCATTCTTGTGTTGGATTCTTCACAACACTCCCATTTTTACCCTTTTCCTGTGGAAGTACTGCTTGTATACCAGCAGTACTTTCCTTCTTAACCCATTTAGATTTCATAATTGGTTTTGGGTTATTTGGTCTGTGTATTGTCCTTGTGTTATAAGACCTCCTAGATGGTGAAAAACTTGAGGCTCTAGGTCTTATATTATCCATCCTTGGATAATAAGGTCTACCAGTACTTGTGCTAATCATTGGTCTTGGGAAATCTGGCCTAGCAGTACTTTGAGAAGGTACTGTTTTTGGCGAATTTAGTCTGACAGTACTTATCAATCCCTTTCTTGTAAGTACTGCTTTTGGACTGTAAGACCTTCTTTGTTGAGGGTATCTGTTATCACTAGAGAAATTTCTATGGTTAACCCTCCTTGAGTTATTCCAGACTGGTCTTGATTCCCTTGGCTCACTTGTTCCCACTGGTCTAGGTTTAGAATTCTCTCTTAGGTTTCTTTCATGCAAATCACAATCCTTGATTAAGTGATTAGGACTGTAACATACATAGCATAGTTTTTGTTCCCTGAACCCAAGTCCTCTTCTCCTAGATCCTTGACCAAAACTATCCTGACTCCTAGGTGATCTGTTTTTAAAAGATTCTTCATTATTTTTTGATTTCAAAACAGTTTTCTTTTTTATTTCTGAAAATCCTAGAGGAGTCTCTTCATCATCACTATCAACCCAATCCTCAATTATTACATTGTTTC
>BQNB010048053.1:3007-42761 GCA_026074375.1 Tanacetum coccineum
ACTCTAAGATTAATCTTCAACTGTGACGTATGTCAAGAAGAGTTCAAATCCTAACGTGGACATATGTGCTGACTCGGTAACATGGTGGACAAAGTCACAAAGGTGTGAACTAACGTTTGACCTTGTTTCTTAGCAGTCAATATTCAACGTGTTCCTAAAAATTGAGATTACGAACGCAAATTGATAGTTTACTAATAAAAGCAATCTATTTAAGTCACCTCATTTTGAAAAGCAGATTAATTCCAATAGTAAGCCAAAATATGTAAGTGGTCAGATACTCATAAGCGCAAGTTGCTTCAATTTTCTACGGTCAATGTTTTTCTAATGAAACATTATTTTATCAAACTAGTTGATACTCGCGCATAGCGGCGGCGATAAAAATTGCTAACACAACTCGCTCCGCAATTCCCTACCCGCTTAGAGAATTCATTTGTTTGGGTTTCCGTAGCTTTCCCGCAACATTATATTAACATTATTCTCGTTTGTATAAAGACTCACACACTCTTTTACCTATCAAACATTGTCTCTAAAAGTATATATATCTTTTACGAATCAAGTTTGTATTCAAATTAAAGTTAAAGTTGTTAAAAAATTTAAAATAAACCCACAAAAAATGTGAAAAGCTAAAAATTTATAAAAATATATTAAAATGGATGTTGAATTAAAGATCACGAAATTTTAAAAAATACGGTGAAATTAGATCATAAAAAAAATAGATAAATAAAACGATATGTCAAATTAAAAATAAAAGTGATTTTTTAATTAAGAAGTGACACATGTCACTCTATGATGTGATTTTCTAAAATAAAATGGATGGTAAAGATTGCACCTTCTTATCTTAATTTTTGATGGGACCCACATTGTAAATGCTTTATATAATAGTATAGATATAGATATAGATTTGTAGTATGCTTGTGGAGACATGTGTGACCAGTGAAACATTTATGACTGGTGATGGTTTATGCTTCCTTTTATAAATAGGATTTCTTTGATAGTATGTTTGGCAGAATGTAATAGCCCTATGATTTCTTTTATTGTGTTCTTTGATTGGAAGGAACACAAAGCTTGGAGTTTTTTCAAGCAAGAAACAAATTTTATGCCAACTTGTATTACATTTCCTGTTTTTTGTGATTTCAATTGCACTTAATCTTACCTTGTTGGCACAATATGCTTTTGTATCTTCTAAGAGGAACTTATGCTTTTTATTATGATGGTGGTTTTAGCTTTGTTTTTGGGATGCGGCTTATGCTATGGAATAGTTAATGGAGGAATGATACTTGACGAATGTAATGTACATTAAGATATGATCTATTACAAAAGCATACAGGGAAGGTGTTTGCAACTGTGTTTCAAGAATTACACTTGATGTTATAGCAGAAGCATATATGGACATAGTTGAAATAGGGTCTTGCCTTGTCTATACTTGACCATGATCTTTTTAATTTGTATGATTTTTTTTGTCTACTCATTATTTACTCCGGCACAAGTTTTCTGTTGGTATATCACAAAAAGGAACACTTGAATTCAAGGAAGAAAGGTTTAGGTCTTTAGGAGATTTGATGATCTGCTACTAAAGTAGTATACTGCAATTAGGACTCATGTACTTGAGACTTGAGAGTCAAGACTCGACATGTATCCAAATCTAGTCAATATAGAAGATCAAATGTCTTCAGAAAAACATGGTAAACTTAACCAGTCTTTAAAATCACACACATAATAATAGAAGTTATATTAGAAACAAACATATTCGTTAGTTCATACATCAAGTAATTCACGAGACTTTTAATTTAGAACGAAGGGAACTCAATGGATGAACCACAACTTCCATGAGGAAAAACAGGACACTCAATGAAGCCCGAAGCCGATGAGTCCACACACAAATAGATTTGATACAACTGACTATTACCAGACTTGTCCTTATTGCACTCGATCCATGGAGTATACCCACTCGCTCCTTTAATAGCATCTTTTATGCTACTCAAACTATACGTTTGACCATTTGGTTGAATCCCTGCATCATGGTTTTGAGCCAAACACAGCATTGTAAACTTTGGAACAACAAAAATAGAGTATGTTTTAACTACAATTTATTATTAGTTGTACCTGCATTTTGGAGAGCTTTAAGAATGTCTATTTCGGTTTTGAGATTAAGAGCAGTCGAGAAATAACCATGTTGATCGAGTACTGATTCAGAGCATGTGCCATGCTTGTCCCACTCATGGCCCCAAAATGTTAACCCATCGTTGCTTGGGCAGGATAATGTTGGCCAATCGGACTGCATTTGTCTCATAAGGTCCGAAATCTAGAATTCACATAGAAACAAGTATCCTTCAATATTTTTGTTACATAAGACAAACATGTAGACCAACAAAAAAACTAAATTTTCATAATATATGTTATAGACAACTAGGCAAGACAACAACCTTGGATGAATCGAAAGGATTGCTAGAGTCACAATTTGAAGGATATGACCCATCGTTTCTATTAGGCCAAAGTCCATGAATTCCAAAATCCGAAGCCGGTTTTCCGGTTTCCGGGTAGCAACAACCTTGTTTTGTGTCACAATATGATCCTGGCCACTACCAAAAAAAAACATTTAAACTAAATGATTATAAACTATACTTTACCATGATTTATAAGATGAAATATTCTAAAAAACCTGTTGAACAAAGTAGAAGAAATCAAAATTTTGAGAAGCACAAAGAACAAGCAGGGAATTAAGAGTTAATAGTTTGATCAACAGTAAACCATTTTTGGATTGCATGTTCATGTTTGTAAGAAAGTGAGTGTGTGTTTAAAGATGTGCTTTGTGTCGTTATTTATAGGGAGGATAGCATGGGCGGACCCAGGATTTTTAAAGGGGTGTTGCACAAAATAAATATTGAGCCAACTAAACTTACGTCGTAAGAAACAAAAGTAGCACCAAAAAATTTGAGGGTTGCACATACAAAAAAAAAGTCAGTTTTGAAATTTTTTTGCACTTCGCGACCTAAAATAGGGTGTAGCCCGTGCTACACCCGGCACCTATGTGGGTCCGCCCCTGAAGATAGTGTGTGTGAAATAGTATGAACTCAATATGAAGAATAAATATTACGTGTTTTATTTTATTTGAGGGAGATAATTAATGCATTGGTTATTACTACAATTAAATGGTCATTAATAATTTATGTTACTCCTTATATTTTTTATTTATTTTTTCTTACAAATACATCTGTTTTTTCTTTTTAGTTACTAGTAATCATGTATTCTGTTACAAAAAATCTAAAAGGAGTGTACTTTTGCCTAAAGTGTATGATTTTGGAGAAGTGTACATATAGTAACAATTCTACTTGATGATCGTTGCTTATTTTTTCGAACTATCTTACTACTGGAGTTGACATCTACATCGTAAAAAGGTGTACATATCATAAATATGCATATGTCGTGTTGTATCATATGTTTATTGTATTAGCAATAAATAAATAAGTCCAAGCCTGTGTGTGGGTTAAGGTCGGTTTTAATATTGTTTGCCATGTGTACTCTGGTTAATCTTTATTAATCATTCACTATTTATAAAGAACACACATGACGAGCAATACTAAAACCCTAATAAACTTTAACTTACACACAAGCTTGAGCTTATTTATTTATTGGCTAATATATTGTACTGTGTACATCACTTTTGTGATATTCATCTTCATCCCATAGCCATATACATTCAATAAAGCTTCTTACAAAACTTAACATCAAACACTACTGTAGTATGGATATATCCATTTGTTTCGCATATAATAAAAATTCTGGTAAGCATTGGTTACTCAAGGCCTTTGGTCTAGTGGTATGTATGTTTCCCACCAACCTAAAGGTTGTGGGTTCAGGACTTGATGAAGGTATTCGTGAGATAGGTGTGAAAAAATTGTCGTTCTAAAAAAAATAAATTATTAGAATTAACATGTATTTGAAAGTCGCCCCGTGCAAAGTGACAAAACACGAGAAAACATGCATTGAAAATCAACACGTTTATTCCTTTTGCGTTTGATACATTTGGTTTCCTTGCACCGGAGGCGGTGAAGCTACTCAGCCGAGTTCAACGGGTTATGCATAGCAATGTTATGACACCTAGATCCACGGATGTGGTTTAAACGTATTGACTTTGTAATCCAAAAATGGCTAGCGGCGACAGCTTGTTGCCCGTTTGCCTTCTACCACTACGTAAATCCTTTTTTACCTAATAAATTCTAGTCGCCATGTATTTGTATTTTTGAATATGATGACTCTTAGTTTGACTTGAGGCATAGAGATATTCTTTTTTGAAAGGTACAAAGAGGCATAAAGATATGGATGATTGCAAAGTAGTAGTACAAAGAGATTGCAAAAAGAAAAGGCGGTTGTTTTGATTTGATTTTCGATTTGAAATTGAGGATGAAGATGAATATGTGGCGGTGGGTTGTGAAGATGAATATGTGGAGGTGGGTATCGATGTGAAGTTTTGATTTAGGGTTTGTGTTCTTGATTTTCATCCAGTTCTTCATTTATGTTTGGGTTGTATAATGAAGAGAATAAGATGAATAATTGTGTTTAGTGGGGTGGTAGGTCAATGCAGTATTAATGAAGTGAATTGAAGGGAAAAGACGAAATTACCCCTCTAATTATTAGACTTAACGAAAAAAGTTAACAACAATCCAAAATAGGGACTGTCAGGGTTACAAGTTTCAAAAATAGGGACGGCCGGTGTATTTAAAATGAAATAGGGACGAAACTTGATTTTGGTATAAACCATAGGGACGAAACGTGTAATTTTTTCTATTTTTTATTTATTTTTTCTTACAAATACATCTGTTTTTTCTTTTTAGTTACTAGTAATCATGTATTCTGTTACAAAAAATCTAAAAGGAGTGTGTACTTTTGCCTAAAGTGTGTGATTTTGGAGAAGTGTACATATAGTAACAATTCTACTTGATGATCGTTGCTTATTTTTTCGAACTATCTTACAACTGGAGTTGACATCTACATCGTAAAAAGATGTGCAAATCATAAATATGTGTATATCGTGTTGTATCATATGTTTATTGTATTAGCAATAAATAAATAAGTCCAAGCTTGTGTGTGGGTTAATGTTGGTTTTAGTATTATTTGCCATGTGTACTCTGGTTAATCTTTATTAATCATTCACTATTTATAAAGAACACACATGGCGAACAATACTAAAACCCTAATAAACTTTAACTTACACACAGGCTTGAGCTTATTTATTTATTGGCTAATATATTGTACTGTGTGTTGTGATATTCATCTTCATCCCATAGCCATATACATTCAATAAAGCTTCTTACAAAACTTAACATCAAACACTACTGTAGTATGGATATATCCATTTGTTTCGCATATAATAAAAATTCTGGTAAGCATTGGTTATTTTCAAGAATTTAACATTAAACTCACTAATTAATGAATTATTAGAATTACTCAAGGCCTTTGGTCTAGTGGTATGTGTGTTTCCCACCAACCTAAAGGTTGTGGGTTCAGGACTTGATGAAGGTATTTGTGAGATAGGTGGTATAGGTGTGAAAAAATTGTCGTTCTAAAAAAAATAAATTATTAGAATTAACATGTATTTGAAAGTCGCCCCGTGCAAAGTGACAAAACACGAGAAAACATGCATTGAAAATCAACACGTTTATTCCTTTTGCGTTTGATACCTTTGGTTTCCTTGCACCAGAGGCGGTGAAGCTACTCAGCCGAGTTCAACGGGTTATGCATAGCAATGTTATGACACCTAGATCCACGGATGTGGTTTAAACGTATTGACTTTGTAATCCAAAAATGGCTAGCGGTGACAGCTTGTTGCCCGTTTGCCTTCTACCAGGTAAATCCTTTTTTACCGAATAAATTATAGTCATCATGTATTTGTATTTTTGAATATGATGACTCTTAGTTTGACTTGAGGCATAGAGATATTCTTTTTTGAAAGGTACAAAGAGGCATAAAGATATGGATGATTGCAAAGTAGTACTACAAAGAGATTGCAAAAAGAAAAGGCGGTTGCCAGAGCGAAAGATAAAGCGTATGAAGACCTGTATAAGAGATTGGACTCCAAAGAGGGAGAAAACGACATTTACAGGATAGCTAAAGCCAGACAGAGAAGAAAAATGGATTTAAGAAGCGTGAGATTTATCAAAGACGAGGATGGAAGAAGCATTGTCAACGAAGACGCAATTAGGAGAAGATGGAAGGAGTATTTCTTCGCACTCTTCAACGGACAAAGGCGTGGCCGAACCGAAGATGTAGATAGTATAGGTGCAATCACACAAAACAATTCCTATTGCTCGAGGATCAGACACACAAAAGTTAAGGAGGCACTACGAAAGATGGGTAGAAACTAAGTGCTGTGTCCGGATGTGATCCATTGTAGGCATGGGAGGTGCCTTGGAGGCAAAGGGGTGAGGTGGCTAACAATCCTCTTCAACAAGACTTTATCGAGAGCTAAAATACCCGAGGAGTGGAGACTCAGCGAGGTAATCCCCATCTACAAGAACAAGGGGGCGTACAAACATGTAGCAACTACAGGGGCATTAAACTACTTAGCCACACCATGAAACTCTGGGAGAGAGTTATTGAGAGAAGGGTGCAACGAGAGACCGAGGTGTCAAAAAACCTATTCGGTTTTATGCCGGGACGATCTTCGATGGAAGCTATTCACATTATTACAACCCTTATGGAGAAGTATAGAGAAAGACAAAAGGACTTGCATTTGGCATTTCTAGACCTAGAGAAGGCATATGACAGCGTTTCACGGGAGTTGATTTAGAAGACTCTAAGAGATAAAGGAACCCCAATGAAATACATAAAAGTTATTCAGGATATGTACGAAGGGGCGAGGACTTGTGTACGGACGCCAACCGGAAACTCAAAGTACTTCCCGGTGGATGTTGGGCTACACCAAGGCTCAGCTATTAGCCCATACCTCTTTGCCTTGATTCTCGAAGAGCTGTCTAGGGGGGATATCAAGGAGCATTCCCTGGTGCTTGATATTCGCGGATGATATTGTGTTAGTTTCGGACACACCAGATAGGCTGAATGGAAGATTAGAGCAGTGGAGGAAGATGCTAGAAGACAAGGGACTACGGGTCAGCAGAGAGAAGACTGAATACATGAGATGCGACTTCATACAGGTTAATTTGAGGAATGACCAGAAGGAGGAGCGGTATCACTTTGGCGAACATATCTTAGAGCCCAATGAGTCCTTTAGATATCTTGGATCTATGATTCATAAATCCGGCAGGATAGAGGATGATGTAACACACCGTATTCAAGCAGGCTGGCTGAAGTGGAGAGCGGCTACGGGAATCCTGTGTGACAAGAACGTCCCTCTAAAACTGAAAGAAAAATTCTATAGGGTGGCGATTCGACCAGCTATGTTGTACGGGTCAGAGTGTTGGCCGTTAACGAAGGTCCAAGCGAATAGGATGGAGGTCGCAGAAATGAGGATGTTAAGGTGGACTTTGTGATAAGACTTACAGGATTATGATTCCCGACTGGAGCCTTTAGAAGAAATCTCCAAGTGGCGACTATCTGTAAACAAGATGAGAAATGACGTTTGAGGATTGGTTTAGACATGTCAAGAGGAGACCACAATCAACACCTGTTAGAAGGGTGGAGACTATTGTCGTCGATGGCGTGAGAAGAAGGGGTAGACCAAAGCTCAGGTGGGAGGACAGACTGAAGACCGACCTAAAGGAGCTGCTGTTTTCTGAGGACATGACCTCTGATAGGAACTCGTAGAGAACTAGGATTAGGGTAGACGAGGTGGATGCATAGGTATAGCTTTGCTTTCCCCGGTTCTTAGCCTTCTCTTTTGCGTGTTGGCCCTATTTGCCTTCTAGGAGTTCTTTGCTTATAGGTAGCCTTTTCTCGTTTCCTGCTCTTTGGTTTCTGTCGTTGCCTTAGCTTTGTTTTTTCCTTTTGTGTGCCTTTTTTCCCCTTGCGTATGGTATGCTGTTTTGATTTTATCTGCCAGCTCTGCCTTATTCTAGCTTATATGTGTCTAGTTGGTTTTTTTTCTGTTCTTTTGTTCTTTTTGTGCCTGTAGGGTCTTTATGTTAGGTTTAGCCTTTCTCCTTTTTTATGTTGTTTCGTTTGCATTTTTTGTATCCGCTTGCTTTGCCCTATCTCCGCCTATGTACCTCATGTGTTTTTTGCATTTATGTTTCTGCTTGCCATGCCCTAGCTTCGCCTATGTGCCTCGTGTGTTTTTGCATCTATGTGCCTTTTGTGCTTTTATGCTTGTATGCCCCTTAGATCATGTGTCGGTATGTGCCTATGTCTGCCTATGTGTTTCTTAGCTCTATGTCGGTATGCTTGTTTTGTATTTGCCCTCTTTTTCGTCTCCTCTCATGTGGTCTTTCTGGGTTCATGCTCTCTTGCCGGAGGTCTTTTTGGAAGCAGTCCCTCTATCTTTGGGTAGGGGAGTGACTGTCTACATCCCACCTCCCCCATATCTCACTCTTGAGGGATTGGGTACGGTTGTTGTTGTTGCAAAGTAGTAGTATTAGGTTAACAATTGTCACTTTCTTAATAACGTTCATAATTGGTATTTTACCTCGTATTCAAAGAAATTGACTTCAAATCTAATCTTGCAAGGTACCATGCTAAAGTTTCCAACTTAATAAGACGTGTTAGATAAACTAAATATGAGTAGTAATCGAGTAGAGGAACAGAATGAAAAATCCGGATAAAATAATAGTTGTTGAGTAGTAATTGGCATGTCTAACTGGTATGACTAATTGTATGTTTAGCATCTTGTTGTAATTGTAAGGAGATCCACTTTTTCACAAACAAATAAGTTATTATCACATTTATTTAGCACGTAATTAGTCAATTTCTAAGCCTCCCAAACATTTTTCATAATAGTTTATACACTACAAATATAATACACTTGTTTTAGGTAAAAACTTGAACCACCAATCATTTGATCGAGTAAATATCACACAACACATATACCGCTATGCTACAAGCTTTTTGATAACATAATCACTGTTTTTGTTTTCCAAAGTTATATTTATAGCTTTCATCATACAATGAAGTGATGAAACTAACAAAAAAATTATAGTAGATAAAAAGTCATTAACATCAAGATCTATCAATTTTTCCATCGATTCTTCAATCTTCAAAATGACGAGCTATGGTTGATATCAAACTGATGAATGGATTATTAATGGCGGCGATCTAATTTTCATTTTTTGAATCTAAACCCTATTATTATTTCCCCCAATCTTCCGATCTAATTTTCATGTCGTGTGACGATTTACCGTGTAAGATATTTTTTTTTTAAAAAAAGAGGTGGGAAAAAAAATTGATCTTTTTTATTTTTGATAAAAAATTGATGTGGTCAGAATTGGTTCATTGGGTTCTTATGACAAATCTTTGGGTCTACATTGATGTTAACTCACCATTGCTAAAGTTTCAAAACCTTATTAGACATGGGTTAGATAATTACCTAATATATTGTGTAGTATATCGAGTAGAGGAACAGAATGAAAAATCCGGATAAAATAATAGTTGTTGAGTAGTAATTGGCATGTCTAACCGGTATGACTAATTGTATGTTTAGCATCTTGTTGTAATTGTAAGGAGATCCACTTTTTCACAAACAAATAAGTTATTATCACATTTATTTAGCACGTAATTAGTCAATTTCTAAGCCTCCCAAACATTTTTCATAATAGTTTATACACTACAAATATAATACACTTGTTTTAGGTAAAAACTTGAACCACCAATCATTTGATCGAGTAAATATCACACAACACATATACCGCTATGCTACAAGCTTTTTGTTAACATAATCACTGTTTTTGTTTTCCAAAGTTATATTTATAGCTTTCATCATACCATGAAGTGATGAAACTAACAAAAAAATTATAGTAGATAAAAAGTCATTAAGAGATGGTGTGTGTGAAAGAAAGAAAGCATTTATGGATATTCCACCACAATGCTCGGCAGTGCATCTCGCAACTACAATAATTGCGACACAAAATAATCAGATGCATGTTCACACCAAAGTTCATTCATACTCTTATTATGCAGTTTATATTAGTATATGTTATCCTTAAGAATATATTAGTATCTTAATAAGATCTTGATCTACATTTATACACGAGGGTATTTGCCCGCGCTTCGCTGCGAGGTGATTATTGGGCGTCGTTTTTGGTCAGCTTAGCGGGGTTAATTGAACGAAGACTGCAAACTGGAATCATATTTCATAACAATTCATTTTTCTGGAGAGAAAATACATGTGTTTTTATGCAGGTTACAACAAAAGGATGCAACATCAAGTGAAGAAATATCTTCTTTCCTTTGAGAAGATGTGTTGTTTTCTTCTTTGTCTTAAATAGATATTTTTCTGTTGGTTCTGGCTCGCTTGGGGAGGTCGTGCTGCTCCTGAGGTCGTTCTTTGAGCCATGTGTGCATCCATGACAGCCCTTGATGTTGAGATAGTTTGCGGCCTGAAAACAAATATTAAGAAAAGTTATTCAACAATATGACCATAAACTATACAAATGGTTCAATATAAACTACTGCAGAAAATAAACCATAAACAAAGTGTTGTGATCCACTTTAACAAAGTCATCATCAAAATATTTCAGATCTTCATCACCAACCTTGGGTTTCTTGAAAGGGCGAACGGCTCAGATCAATATTGTGGTTTCAAATGAACAGATAGATAATTTTACCCTACGTAAATAAGTGTTCCTAGTACGTAATAAGACTAAGGGCTTGTGTAGGCTAGGCTGCAACTAACAGATTATCAAGTCTATTTCAATACTAATAGAAAAAGCTAACACCTATAAATGAAGTGATTCAGATGCATGACCGAAGATTATATTAACAAAACAAATGATCAATGTGTGACATATCGAAAAGGTGTACAAAAAGAATATGCACCAAAATCCTAAACTCCTAATGTGAATTGAGATTGAACATAAGAAATAGCTGATCTTAGATGTTAATTATTAATAAACAGATGACGTGTATGAATACAAAAGTTACGCTGTTCGTTCGCTGTTTCAGATCTAGGCTGAATGTTTTGTCATCGGATCTGTTTGCAGGCCTTTACTGAAATGTACATTGCCGTTGGTGGTCAGCTAGTGGTTCCGGCGACCGACCACAATTAGATCTGTTTGTAGGCTCTTGTGGAAATGAACATTGTTGTTGGCGATCAGGTTGTGGTTGCTGCGAGTGAACACAATTCGTTGACTGTTGACGTCTAGTTGTTTGTCTTTTTTGGCGGGGAACATTTGATGTTATGGTAGCTGCATCAACTGATATAACCAATATATTAGAGGAAATGAGTACAAACAAATATATAGATAGTGAAGCTATAGAGAATACATACGATGGAATATTTCCTTTTGGTTATTGGAAGTTGTTGAGGCTCGTGGGGATATAACTCGTGTGGTTAGCTATTTAGAGTGTTGGGCATAGCTGAATAAAAAGAGATGTCATTAATAAAAGCATGTATGTGCAATAAAAGTATGTATAGGTATAGACAATACTAAAATGAGCAATAAGAATAGAAATGCATACATGAAGTGCATGATAAGTGAGTGGAAGAGACGTTGCGAAAATCAGAACGGGTGGCTGCGAAACAGAAAATAAAAAGTTAGCAAATATAAATATTGAGCAGAAGCAAAATGAATGAGCAAACATCAACTCACGTGTTGACACGTTGATGTGTTTCCCAGTCATCCTTGAACCAATGCCTGCTATGGCCGGGTGTGAAGCAATATCAACACAACCATGTGATTGCTAGCGAGCACGCGAATCTCCTTTTGCATACGACTATGGTTCCACTTGGGAGAAGGTGTAGGAACCTGACATTAAACTGAGTTAAAAGCAAAAAGTATTAGATTTTAAAAACGCAACAAAATTTGTTACTTATTATTGACGCTCAGAACTGATTATATGCTTAAAAACATAAAATCCCAGACATCCTTATAATGTGCATTATTGTGGCAGCCGGAAATCTAAACTGGGAAGCTTTAGTTTTACGCAAAGGCATTTTTAACATATCACTATCAGTTCAGAAGCTACATAATGCTTTTTAAACACCATCAAGTGGCCTTTACTTTCGAGGACCCGACACACATCTCATGGGTATATGTTCGCAATGACCGGCAATGCCTCGATCTAAAAATCAGATTGTACTTTCCATTCATTTAAAAATCTGTTTTTTTAAATGAGCATGTGCCGTCACATAAAACCAAACATCATATATTATACTTTCATGTTATTACTGACTGCAATAACCACATCCCTACATATCTTTAGTAATTTATCTAATTAACGATCATTTTCGACCATAATCATGCAATACTTTAGCAACTGGAAGTTACATATTGCAAACAGCCTACTTCGACTATTTCAAAACTAATTAAGCATAAAAACAATGAAACCTAAGTACATCATTTTCTCTTCCATAAACTATTTACGGAATTCAGAAATTACATGGCTAGCCACGTATCGTGATTCTGCAAATTTTACGTGAGTGTAAGAATCGCTAGAATGCAGAACGAACATGTTAAATAGCATAGCTAACTGTCACATAAGTGTCCCTCTAAACAACTTAATTAAATAGATATCGAAATCCTAAGAAGTGAAACTCCGAACGGCCTAAAGTGTACGTTTGATAAGGTTAGGAGACAATCAAATTTACATTAAACGGATGTGTGTAGTCTGGTATAGTAAATCTCAAGACATGACAGTTATCAAACGTTCAAAAATGATATGGTACCTCTGATACATCATTATCGTCATCGTTAGCGTCACTAACACTTGCATAGTAGAATTGATGGCGAAAATTTAACCTGACTTTGTCGCAATGCGAATCCCTCTAAGAATTCATCCGCACTCCAACTCCAACATCTGGTGCCGTTTTACTGACCTGAGATCCACGCATGCAAGAAACCTGATTACTAAGATTGTTTTTCATAGCCAACATAGTGAATAAAACAGCGCGGCAAAGGTAGTAAGATACGTGACTGATATACTTCCATTAAGAATTAAGAAAACTTTAATTGTCATAAAACTTTGTCATAAATTCACTTATGAGTGTACCCAAAATTAAGCGCTCCATCTACCGGCTTGAAGTTGTTCGATTTTATTTTTTTAATTCTTCCCTTTGTTTCTTTAAACGCTCACTTTCTTCTCTAAGTTTTTCTGGTCTGCAAAAAAGAGAATGATTCAGAACAAATCAGGAAAAAGTGTTGAAAACCAACCAACAAACGACGTTGCACACCCATAGTCAGATATATAATATCCCCCCTCTAAAAAGTAATTTTTTTGCGTACGACACTAAAAATAAATAGTAGATTTATCGACGTCGTCAATGACTTGAAAACACAGGGTGTTATAGCACACCCATAGTCAAATATATAATATCCCCCTTCTAAAAAGTATTTTTTTTAAATTTTATATCATCAAAATGAACCTGCATGAGCGAATGTTCAGGAACATATGAAAACCCCGATAATTCAGATACACCTGCAACAACCAAGACTATATAAATTACCTGTAAAAACAACATAGAGTTCTAAAAAAAGGAAAGAAGAAGTTGTAGTTACCTTGGAAATCAGAATTGGCACTATACGCATATGAGTATTCAAAACCGGTAGACAACGACTGTACTGTAACATTTTCTACCTAAAAACGAACGATCGATGATTGATTTTCAGATAGCTTAAGACTACTAATTTCAGGTTTATCGCCCCACACGCACATTAACCATAAACTCCGACCCGAAACCGATTTATATCCGATTCATACCCGACGACCCGATTCGCCCACCTCATAAAACATATAGGAGGCAGGCTCTAAAACTGTTTGGCTCAAAGTTATGTGTGCGGGCTGGGATTAGAATGTACCTGGCCCGCCATGGCTACAAACACGTAGTTGTGCTACCTCGCCAATATGCGTTTAATAAACGCATAAACGCTACAGTATCTTCATCGCCTATAATAACCCCAAATTAAATGAAGAACATGTTTCAAAGGGCCGGGATTAGAATGTACCCGATCTGTCATGGCTGCAAACACGTAGTCGTGTTGCCTCGCCAAGATACATGTAATAAACGCAAATATTCTTAGTAAACCAAGCGTTAGCGAATAAAGGGTAAGCCAAACACATTATATAAAACAAACGATTTAGTGGAGTGGATAGCTACATCGGGTCACCGGAAGACGCTGGAGAAGACAAAAAAAAAAAGAAAACGGTCGGATGGAGCAACCTAGTATACACACAGGCCCGGGTCAGATTTCTAGCTCATGGAGCGGGTTTATAATAAAATATGCAATACTATAGCGAGTTTATTATTAAATATTCATACTGGAGCGGGTTTACTATTAAAATATTCCAACAACAATCTTAACATGATCGAATATACACATCAGAGAAAACGCTATGCACAAATTTGAGATTGCACGACATGATAAAAGAGCATGCGACCCGCCATTGCTGCAAGCACGACACAGTACTGCCCCGCCAAGATACGGGTCGCTTGTACCCACCATGATCAAGCAACCTATCGTAGTCCCACAATTGTAAACACACAAATGCAAGTTAAGCAAGTATCAACAATCCGAACTGTTCACCAAGACGAACAACATTTTCAGCAATAATTAACTATAATACGCATTCATCATATTTTCCACCGAAAAAATAGACAGTGGCATATGATAAATGGTTTGGTGGTTTCGGCCAGCTTATATGGGCCAAATTTCCTGCCTATGCGTTTGTGGAGGTTGTTGAGGCGAGAAATTCTCTCACTCGACCATCCGTCCACCATACACAGCAAGAGCAAATTGAAGGGTGTCATCAGCCGCAACCAACACCACCAAAAATATAAACGGGCTCAAGTTACATAAGATAGTATCATCTTAAAACGACCCAATGTAATGGGTGCAAGCTTAAAACGCTCGCATGGCCAAGATGCAAATAACATCACCTTAAAATAATAATTAGAACCCTTAGCTGCCAACAACATCATGAGCAACCTAACCTGAAAAAATCCCCTAATTTTTGACATAAACCCTAATCTGAATTAATTATTTAATTAACTAAAACCATTATTATTAAATAAAAAAAGAAGCGGTAGTTACTTCATATGATATGTGGTTCTTTAGAAGGAAAATCCACATGATTAGCGGCCTGTATATAAAAAATGGAATAACAAAATGAATGAACTTCATACCTTGAAAGAGAAACCCCAAAAAACATTGAGGAGAATCACCAAAACCTTAACAAAATTTACATCCCCTTGACACAAAAGATTTTGATGAATATAAGATTTGTGAATAATCTAGAAAGGGTTATGGAGATGAAAGCAGATAGAAAGACACGTATGAAGAAAAAAACACGTATCTCATGCAGTTAAATCCCAATGGAATATTAGCTAGCTTATTAGTGGAGTGGATAGCTACATCGGGTCACCGGAAGACGCTGGAGAAGACACACAGAAAAAATAAAACGGTCGGATGGTGCCTAGTATACACACAGGCCCGGGTCGGATTTCTAGCCCATGGAGCGGGTTTATTATTAAATATTCATAATGAAGCGGGTTTATTATTAAAAAATTCACAATGGAGCGGGTTTAATATTAAAATATTCCCAATGATCCTGCTGATTGTATATATTTAAAATTAAGTCTAATTGATATATGATACTGAAATGTTTTGATTTTGGTTTTCTTTTAATTAAGTTTGGTTTGATACAAAGTTATGGTGTTCGAGATGAGAAACTCTAAGTAATGTGTGTGGCAAATTAAACAGTTTATATCTAATTACAATGACAAATATATGTGCCAAAATTGTGAAAACAATTTTTTTTAAAAAGGTAATTATTAAAATTTTAATGATTGAATTTTAAATAAATTATATCTAATTACAATGACAAATATATGTGCCAAAATTGTGAAAACAATTTTTTTTAAAAAGGTAATTATTAAAATTTTAATGATTGAATTTTAAATAAATTATATAAAGGTTAAGTGTAAATTTATAAATCTTCATATTTTTTAAAAACTTTAAAAGATAAACAAATAACCTCTTATACGTGTGTTTGGCGAAGGGCTTATCGGGGCTTGGGCTTTTAAAATAAATCGGCTTTTAAAATAAGTCTTGTTTGTCAAGCGAGCTTATGAAAAGGCTTATAAGTCATAAGTCTCTATAAGCCCCGACCCCATAAAAGGGGCTAAAAACTTTAGCCTGAGGCTTTTGAACCGTAAATTACTTATTTACTCATAAAAATATCTAACATATACCAAAAACTCATTTAATTATGTCATTTTTAGTAATTTTGCAATAATAAGCCCCAGCCCCACCCCAATTGCCAAACAAATTTACAAAAGTACAAATTTCAATTTTGGCTTATAAAGCTCTAGCCCCAGCACAAGCCCTAGCCTCAGCCCATTTCGCCAAACATACCCTTTATACCCATAAACTTTATATTTTAAAAATACAACATATATGTTGTTTTTGTTGGGATTTAAATACCTAGGTAACTAGTTAGCCACGAGTACGCAGCGGATATGACCTAGTAATAGCATATGGTTAACACGAAATAAAAGGTAAATAGAAACGCGTACCTTTTGATAATTTGATCAAGAAAACGAAACAAGCAATTAATGTAATTGCCTCTACGGTTGCTCACACAGTCACGTCAACCGAACACGTTAAGTTTGCTAGACTTAAACTTCACTAACTAACAACCTTTGTTTTATAACCGAATACCACGCAAAACCCTTGACTTGTAAACGGAAATTAACTAGTACCGAATTAGGGTTTATCAAACCCTAATACAACCGAACAACCCTTGAACCGAATAAGTGCAAAACCCGAAACCCTTTAAGGCTTTTATTCTTCGAACAGGAGATCAAACAAAACAGCTCGTGTATGATTCTTGAGTGTCGAGCAAGGAGGAATCAAGAACGAAAAGAACAATTAAAGCTTTAAGCTTTAATCGATTCGGTTGTATAATGAAACCGCAAACCAAACAAACACCTTGTAGATACTTTTTTTGGAACTCGGCTGGAAAACAAGAAAAGAATTCATGAATTGTTTTGGGTTTTGTGAATCTGAGGCGTGCATGAATGAGCTAGAGGAGATGGGTATTTATAATCCCTTCACCCTAGTTGTGATTTACTTAGGAGACAAGTCCCAAGTTAATCACAATTACTCCTTCACACTCCTTATCCACAACCGGCTCTTATTCCCTTGGAATATTCCCAAACGCATCCTAGTTCCTCATGTTTTCCTTCTAGTCGATTCCTAGTCTTAAGACATTAATAAGTTTATGTCTTAACAGATTTAAGTTCTTTTGGTTTCAACGTGAAGTATAAAACGTGTTCTCCGTGTATTAACGTGTGTGCCCCCAATAGGCTCACATATATTCGTAATGTATTTGTGTTATTCGACTGCCATATTCCAACAGCTCCCACTTGGGAGTCGGAGTAGCACTTAACACTCATACCTATAATTGGCAAAGTCTAGCAACCCACACAATTATTTTTTCATTAGGAATATTATGAGATAAGAGTTTCAAAAATCATCTCAGCTAGTTTAAATGGTTAAAAATTTCTTGCTTTATAATTATAGCTTTTGTTACAGATAGCCGTTAAACCATGGATGAGGGATCTTCAGTCATTCCATATAGTTTAACATTATGTTTCTCGTTATAGAAAACTTCAGGATATTACCAATATAATCAAGAATCATCTTGCATTACCCTTTGGGAACGGCCATTCATTTATCTGATTAAATCTGGAGAGGGCCCAATGGTATCTTTCTGGCACATAACCTAAGTGAGGAATCAAATCCTTTATTGACTACTAGTGGTTGTGGATGCGCTTCACATACTACTCCGAAAAATACTTTTATAACTACCTTGTTTCAGTACAGCAGTTGGCTAGAATCACAAAAGTGATACCACACATACATAACTAGCTATGCATCTCAATTCGAAGGATTAATCGTTTATCAACCAATTTCGACATTAATACTCATGACATGGATCCAAAAGTAAATGACGAAGGTTGGGGTATCCATATGCAATCCCTTGTGAATACATATGAGTTAGGTGGGAACATCCTATGAGTTCACAGAATATAAACCAAGCACTCACATAGGCCTTACATAAAATATCCCATATTGTTAACCGTACAATTGGACATATTTAAAATGATGAAACATTCAAGTAATTAAACAAGTAAGTATAGAAATAACAATTGTTATATGAAGAAAACCAAAATCCCAATTATCGTTTATTCGATCAAAATTAAAAGACCCTTACAATTCGCAAGAATATCCAAATACTAAAAAACACAGGAAAGTTACATGTGAACTACTACTGGCAACAAACAATATTCCTATTTAATTACAGAATGCTTAGGGAATGGCAAAGCCTTTATGGTGAAAGGGCCAGCTAAATTAGTTCATCTGTAGTCTATCTTTTCTACTTAACATCACCCACGTAATGGTCTCGCGAAGATAGTGAACTTTTGCGCGATAAATTGACTTTTGGCACACTTTAGTGACTCCAATCACTTTCGCTATTGCTAAGGCTCCAGTATTAATCACAAATACATACTTATGGGATCTTCAATGTGGTATCAATGCCAGCCCAGAAAATGAATTTACGAATACATAGCCTCTCTTCGTGCATCAAAAGCAGCGATATATTCAACATCTGTAGATGAGGTTGCTAAAAAATACTTTGTTTTTGTACTTTTCCCAGTCAACAGCACCGTCCATTTAGAACTGAACGCCATTCCATCTGCGACTCTAGGTTTCAGCATCCGTCAGATATCCAGCATCATGTATGCAAGATACTCTGAGTTGTCGTTTCATATACCCATCCATATACCAGGAAAACTATCCTTAGTATTGCGAAGATACTTAAGAATATTTTTAACTAGCAGTCCAGGTTCTTTACCCGGATTCTGTTGAAATCGGCTTGTCGATGTTTTGGTGCAAACGCAACATCAGTGACGAGTACATCTCAGCAGCAAACATAATATATCCAAAAGTCCCGAAGCGTAAGGAATAGGTCTGCATGCCATGGGATATTTTACATGCGCTGAATTTTAGCAGTTGTTGAAGCACCTTGAGATTTACTAAATTTTATATTTTCTTGCATTGGGACCGTTCCACGTTTGGAATTTTCCATATAAAATCTTTTTAAGATTTTCTCAATGTAAGCACTTTGACATAAACCAATTCATCGCCTTGATCTATCTCAGTAGATCTTGATTCCAAGAATATATGCAGCTTCTCCTAGATCTTTCATAGCGAAACATCTTCTAAGATAGGATTTTACATTTTGTAACAATGGAATATTGTTTCCCATGATCAATATGTCATCGATATATAAGATTAGGAAAGTGACATAACTCCTACTAGCTTTGACATATACACATTGCTCATCACGATTTTGACTGAATCCAAATTTCTTAATTTCATTATCAAATCGTTTATTCCATTGTCTAGATGCTTGCTTAAGTCCATAAATAGAACGTTTGAGCTTGCATACTCGGTTTGGAAATTTCTGACTAACAAAACCTTCAGGTTGCTCTATGTATACCTCTTCATTAAGATATCCATTGAGGAAGGCAGTTTTTACATCCATTTGTCAAATATCATAGTCATAAAACGCAGCTATGGCTATAAAAATCCTAATTGCTCTAATGTCTGCAACAGGAGAAAAGGTTTCTTCATAATCAATCCTTAGGGTTTGAGTGAAGCCCTTTGCTACCAGACAAGCTTTATAGGTGTGTACAGCTCCATCCATGTCGGTCTTCTTTTTAAAGAGCGACTTATGACCAACGGTTTTTCCATTAGGAGGAAGATCAACTAACTCCCAAACTTCGTTGTCTTTCATGGATTTCATCTCCACATTCATAGCATTAAGCCATTTGTCAGATTCAGGATCCAACAATGCGGCTTTATAGTTAGCGAGTTCGCCGAGATCCCCTAACTCATGTTCCGCAGCATCGACGTATAAACACAATTGATATGTGGGACAGCGTGTCCTTGTGGACCTACGAATGGGATTGATATCACTTTGAGGTTCATCAATTTCTTGATCATCCTCTTCATGATTTAAGCTAGTGTCTACAGAAGGATTTGTATCTTCTTCTTGAATTACTTCAAGATCTTCCACACTCCCACTTGCTTTCAGATCCAAGAGCTTAGACTCAAAGAACTCAGCATTCCGAGCAACAAATACTTTGTTCTCAGATGGGCTGTAGAAAGAATATCCCATTGTTTCCTTTGGGTATCCTATGAAGATACTCTTAAAAGATCTAGGGTCAAGCAATGTTCTGAAAGTCTCAAGGCGCACTAAGGCGCAACGGGGGTCAATGAGCCTTGAGGCGAGATGCATACCAAAGCGCGGGATTCATAAATATGAGTCGCACTAAATACACTAATTTTTTATGACATATGTCACACTTTTATGCGGCTTGAATAAAACAAAATAAAATTTGAGATACTTAATAATTAATACATCTAACAAAGCTCACATTTAAGCCAAAAATATCAAACAAGCAAGTGAAGCAACGTATCAATATTCAAGCATAATGCCACATTATCATGATAATATTTCATAAAGAAACTACTTGATGAAACAAATTAAGAGACTTTAATCTAAGTCATCAAATTCCCCATCGGCATCATCATCTTCAAATGTGTATCGCTCCTTATTGTGATTAGATTCATCCTCCTTGACATCTTCTTCTTTAGTTTCACTATTCTTTAAAACCACAACCTCGTCATCTTAATCCAAAGGTTTTGTCTAGAATTAGACCCTCCCCTTTCCATTCCCCTTGAGCTTGAACTAGCATAACCATCACTGGATCTAAGATTATAGTTTGACTCGTCTATGTGGCTTTGACCCTTCCTTGCTGGTACATCCTCATAATATTATAGTTCAACTCGCATCATTGGATCTAAGTTTTTGGTTTCTGACTTGCAAGAAGCCTCTTCAAAAAGTAGACAATATACATATGACGTGAAGTGATTACATTTGTGTCAAATTAAAAAGAGAATTTAAATAAATGGAGGCGCTTGTTTCACTATATTGTATGTATTTAATTTTCTTTATTAGGGTTATTATTTAGTAGATTATATAAAGGCCTATGTGATTTTGTATTTGTGTCTCAATATTAAGATAAAACGGCCTAAAACCCGTTACATGTGCTAGGCGCGACTAGTCCCAAGGCGCAAAATCCCAAGGCGTTGTGATTTTTATGGGATTTATGCATGTTGTGAGCCTCGATCTAAAAAAATCCCAAAGGCTGGAGCCTCGAGGGATTTAGGGAGTAGGCGCGCCTTAGGCGCGATTTTTAAAACATTGGGGTCAAGCTTGTCAGGTTTGGTAAGTGTATCATGCTTAACAAATGCCTCACAACCCTAGACTCTTAAGTAAGACAGCTTAGGGGCTTGCCCATGCCATATTTCGTATGGTGTCTTATCAACCTTCTTAGTTGGAACCATGTTGAGAATGCGTGCAGCAGTCTCAAGGGCATAATCCCAAAAGGACTTTGGTAGAGTAGTTTGACTCATCATTGATCGAACCATGTCTAGCAGTGTTCGATTTCTCCTCTCTGACACTCCATTGTTTTGAGGCATGTAGGGAGGAGTGCGATGGGCAATGATCCTATGCTCTTTTAGATGATCCAAAAACTCTTGACTCATATATTCACCTCCACGATCAGAACGTAGTGACTTAATGGTCTTCCCGAGCTGGTTTTCTACTTCTTTTTGAAATACTTAAAGGTTTCAACACTATCATGTTACTGTTTCAGCAAGTAAACATAACCATTACGACTGAAATCGTCAGTGAAAGTAACGACAAGTAGCTAGCCTCCATTGTCTTGACACTATTCTTAATTGGGCCACATTACATCGGTGTTGTTTGTATCTAGTCCATGTGCATCTTCAGCCATTTCAACTGATGTGATAAGGTTTTCTAGCATCTTACCAGACAAGCATGAAACACATTTTTCTAATGACGCAATGTCATTGAATTGAGAAGTACCATCTTGTTGCAACTTTTCAATGCCGTTTCTTGTACTGTGTACAGACGACAGTTGCCACAAGAGGAGAAGAGTCTAAATTTAATTTTGGCTCTTTTATTAGTAATTAGATTACATAGAACTCATGCTTTGTTATTAGAACAAGAATTTCAATTTCAAAATGCTCCATCTCGTGGAAACAGCCATAAAATAAAACTAGATTATCCTTTGAAACTGAAATAACATTTGTTATCTCTAAACGCATTAACAAATCACATCGTCAAACAAACGCGAAAACTGAATAACACCTTAAGTGATGAGGGAGCATAAGACAATTGTTCAAGCAATAATAATCCACTAGGAGCTCTTAAATGATAAGTTCCAATTGCTGTCAAACGGTGACGATGACCATCGGCCAGTCTAACAGGACTCAAAGCTCCTGGTTTCAGCTTCCTACTTCCCCGTAGTCCCTGAGTTGTAATACAAATATGAGTACCACAACCAGTGTCATAAATCCAAGATTTACTAGGGAAAGAGTAGAGTTCTATGGTGAAAATACCTGAAGTGCTAGCTCCCTGAGATAGCTTCTTCTTTTTCATCAACTCGGTGAGATACACGGGACTAGTTCCTTCTCCAGTGCCCAACTTTACCTCATTGGTAGACAAATGGCCATCATTAGCTTGGGTTATCCCTTCTCTATGTGGTGGAGGGAGCTCTTATGGTTTAGGAAGCAAAATGGAACATTGTTATGAGCATAGCCCATCTTGTTCTTTCCTTTACCTTTACCCCCTCTACCAGCTTTGTGCGGTTTATTCTTTTGGTTTTTCTGAACCCTTCCTGCTCGTATTGCATGAAGTGCAGGATTAGCATCTTTCTTTGGCAGCGATTCTTCATGCAGCTTAAGCATGGCATGTAGTTCATTCACGGTCTTCCCATGACCGTGCTATTGAAATTCTGCACGTAGCTAGTAAATCCTTTATTGAGAAGAGACTTAGAATAAGACTTCATGCAAGGTTTTGACCAATGGTTGTACCGAGTCGCTCAATGTTTGTCAAATGTAGCCCTTCATCTTCAAGACGTGGAGCTTAAAAATGGTCCTTCCTCCTGCTATGACAAGGTGTGTAATTCTCTCACAGTCTGTAGGAAGTTCACTGTTCAGCTTGGATTTGGAAAACATAAGCTTTTAGTTCCTGGTTCATGTTCATAAGCCCAAGATGAGCTAGATTTTGTTGGTTATCTAGGTCCATGGTTAATGCAGTGAGCTCCAATACAACTTCCTTTTGGCCTTTAACCCATATGCAGCAATGAGCTGCAGGTCACCTCAGGAGGATTTTTGCTGTCCAGGTTGTGCACGCTGGTGCAAACAAGGATAGGATGCTCAACCGGTAATATTCTTGTCTTAAGTTGACAAGTACCAACGTTTTGTTGTCTGTACCAATCAATGAAGTTGGGTCCAGTGAGTTTTTGTTTCTCGAAGAAACTCCTGAATACCGAATTGTTTCCGACTGAGGTAGTCATCTACAATAAAAGTTCAAAACATTAGTATTTTCGATAATTAACTTTATTTAATACGAAATTTTAACTACCCACATTAATTTACTATTTAAGACTAAGATCCAAATTGCAGTCCCACTTATTACCAAATGTCTTACAAGGATGTAAACAGTCGGGGCAAGAAGGTTTGCGTCGGAGCGTTAATTGCAATTTTAATGCAACTCTTAGATTTATGATACTGTCAAAACATTAGTCAGCATGTAATAATGTTAAGAGCATGTTTAGTATCATCTTATGCCTCGGGTCCAGGGTACTGGACCAAGGAACTCGAATTAAGGTAGACCAATCGAGTCAAGTATTGGAATCATCGTCAAATGGTCTGACCAGTAGGCGAATTTCACCATGGGTTCGGTATGGGTCCAGGGTTGACAACGAGACTCAAAACAAAGTGCACGTTTCTCGATTGGGTGGATAGACTTAATTTCTAGGGGTATTTCACATCAAATGTATCAAACGTGTACAAAGAAGCATGTAAACAACTTTGTCACACTTAATTTAAAAACTTTTAACAATGACACTGTAGTGACATGCCATGGTTCACGGTAATAACTCAATCGAACTCGCAAAGAAGCGGAGAAATAGGTCAGCGCGAAATCCTTCTTCTAGCGTATTAAAAACCTTTATTTCTTTAGGAATTACGTCAAAACAACCCGCCTTAAACTTCTCTTGTAGTTGTTATAGTGGATGGAGCGTCTTCCAATGCGTCCATAGCGTTCAGTTTTTAATTCTTGAAAAAACATGTTTCAATAGTTTAGTATTATTAATTTTTACAAAAAACAGGTTTTCCTACGACGAAAACCCATGGTTTTGGTCATATGAGCATGCATTAGCGGCGTAAAAATTAATAGGATACTTTAACATCTCCTTTTGTCATATGGCTTATTTAATCAGCGTGTAATAATTTAGTCATTTAAAATAATCATGCCATAATTAAGATTCATAATCAGAAGTTGACCTTAAGCATACAAGTAAAATGTAAAAAAATCCGAGTTCTCTAGCGAGGTCTCCCCAATTGGAGAACATATGGGACCTCATAGGGTTTTCTGCTTAAAGTGCCTAGATGCCCCATTCATCACTAATTGTGTGTTGAGTGGTCTTATACCGGAATAGGCAATTAATTAAAAGGATCATGCGAGTAAATTAACAATCTTAATTGTACTTTTACATATATTAACTTTAATATTTTTTCAGGATCAATATCTACTTATTTTTTTTTGTATCTTATCGGATAGTATCTAAAATATTGTTGTCATATTTTTCTAGTAAAACATAAATAAAATATCAAACGCAGCAGATCATAAACTATGTTTTAATTATAGGCATGTAAACTAGGCATATAATAAAACAAAACGTGTAACACATAAAGCTAAAACGAGGTGGCTCGTGATGCCACTGTTGGGATTTAAATACCTAGGTTAAATAGTTTAGCATACGAGTACGCAAGCGGAATGACCTATAGTAATTAAGCATGGTTAACACGAAATAAAAGGTAAATAGAAACGCGTACCTTTTGATAATTTGATCAAGAAAACGAAACAAGCAATTAAAATAATTGCCTCTACGGTTGCTCACACAGTCACGTCAACCGAACACGTTAAGCTATGCTAGGCTTAACTTCACTAACCAACAACCCTTGTAACCGAATGGTAAATCAAACGCACCAATTGAGTTTAACCGAAAAACCAATGAACCGAATTAGGGTTTATAAAACCCTAATCAACCGAATAACCTTGGATCGAATAAATGCAAAACCCGAAACCCTTTAGGGTTTTAATCTTCGAACAGGAGATCAAACAAAACACCTCGTGTATAACTCTTGAGTGTCGAGCAAGGAGGAATCAAGAATGAAAAATAATTAAAGCTTCAAGCTTTAATCGAATTCGGTAGTAGGATGAAACCGAAAACCAAACAAACACCTTGTATAGACTTTGTGGAATTCGGCTGGAAAACAAGAAAAAGAATTTGAGAATCGGTTTTGTTTTGTGAATCTGAGACGTCTTGAATGAGCTAGGGAAGAGGGGTATTTATAATCCCTTCACCCTAGTTGTGATTTACTTAGGAGACAAGTCCCAAGTTAATCACAATTACTCCTTCACACTCCTTATCCACAACCGGCTCTTATTCCCTTGGAATATTCCCAAACGCATCCTAGTTCCTCATGTCTTCCTTCTAGTCGATTCCTAGTCTTAAGACATTAATAAGTTTATGTCTTAACGGATTTAAGTTCTTTTGGTTTCAACGTGAAGTATAAAACGTGTTCTCCGTGTATTAACGTGTGTGCCCCCAATAGGCTCACATATATTCGTAATGTATTTGTGTTATTCGACTGCCATATTCCAACAGTTTTAAAAACACACCACATATATATATGCATAAGATTATTAATATTAAAATAAAATCACGAATTACTGTGTATATAAATAAATACATGATATTGCACGTATGCGAACAACTCATGTTTTTCCTGTTTATGAGTTTAAGTAAAAGTATCCGAGAAAAAAATATTTCTTTTTACTATACGCGTACACGGGTTTAAATTTTAATACGGCTAAATTATTATTAACAAGAATATAAATATCAAATGTAAGCACGAGTTATCGTGACATGAAAATAAACATACGTGATTGTACTTATAACAACGATTCATATAATTTTTATTTCAATTTTATATAAAGATATTCGGAAAAATTCTTTTAAAAAACTTTGTATTCTAACTTCATTAACGCTAATCATGTGCTATTAAACTCGCATGTGTACAACATGATATCAATAGTTAAATTTAAACAACAACATCAACCTCAACATCCATGCCAGTTAAACAAAGTTAAATCTTTCATTAAACAAAAGTTTTTACAAAATATAAATCGATATTAATACATAATGCATATTTATTAGTTTTACTTATATTACAATTACAAAATATTAAACACGAGCAAATTTTTATATGCTCGTATACCAAACTATAAATTTAAAATAAATTTGATTTATGTGAAGTTTGTGTGTGCACGAGATTTATAATAGGGTGCGTTTGGTTGGAGTATGTTGAGAGAATTTCATGGCATTTGATTTTTAATTTTTCTCAAATATTGTGTTTGGTATCTCAAATAAGGGAATTCTAAATTCCATAAATTGCCAAAATAAAAGGAATTAGAATGGCTTCAAAAACTGAGGAACTTTCATTTACTTGGAAACAATTTTTTTATAAAGTTTTTTCTTGTTGTTTGAGTTGTATTTTTTCTTGTTTTGTTGTTTTTTCTAAATCAAATAGAATCTGTCACTAGGGGTGTTAGTCGGGTCGAGTTGGTCGTGTTCGGGTCAATTCGGGTCCGGTTAAGGTCGAGTCAAGGTTAAAAATTTCATACTCGTACCCAACCCTATTTGAATTCGGGTTAGTCAGGTTGGTGTCAATCGAGTCGGGTCAACTCGGGTCGGGTCCGTACAGGTTCGAGTCAACGCGAATATGAGTAAAATGTATTAAAATTGTTTTTTACTCGTTTAAATAGAAAATTTATAATAAAAATAAAAAAAGTATTTATTCGGGTCAATCGGGTCGACCCGAACCCGTGTTACAAAAAAAATTCAACCTGATACCCGACCATATTTAGTATTCAGATTACTCGGGTTGACCCGAATAAATTTTTTGACCTACATAACCTGACCCGAATATGCTTAATCGGGTCGGGTCGTCTTTTTTTAACACCTATATCCGTCACTCCCTAAAAAATTGCAATAATAAATATAGACAGATTTCAAAATATTAAAAAATATTATGAATTTTTGTCAACTAAATATGCGAAGGTAATTTAAATCTTGAAATTTTAAATTTTCAACAATTTAAATTTTTTAAAATTTAGAATTCTGAAATTAGAAATTTCGAACCAAACGGCACATATTGGTTGGCTGTCTTCAAAAAACGATCATTGGGGGGAATGGGGATGAATGTAGGCAAAGTCTAATTACGAATAGTTAACCCATTAAAAAAGCCTACTAGCCCAACTAATCATGTTAACCGTGATTTTAGTAAAATGATGGTCATTATTATTTCTAAGCCTTATATAAGTAAAACATAGTTTTACGGGAATTACTCTAAGCTAGTTATGCCTTAGTGTTGGGCTTAAAGCCCATTAGTAAGTGGTTCGGCCCAACCACATTGCAAACAAACCCATGAAGGGTTTTATCTCTTTTAACTATATAAAGCCCTCTTTAAGTGTGGAGAGGGTGGTGCTTCTCATTTTCTTTCTAGTGCAAGTAACCATTCTCTCTTTTATTTCTCTCTCTAGTTCTTTATCTCTCTAAAATCTCTTCTCTTAATTTTGTGTTCATGGTGATAAAATGATATCATCTAAAATGTGGTATCAAGAGCCAAGGTTGGGGTTAGTGATTCGTTGTGTTATTTTGGTCTAGCTTATTTCGGTTTTTTAGGACTTATTTATACTCGGCTTATTTTTTCTTTTTCTTCTTTCCGTAGCTTATTTACATTAGTCAAATTTTTTTCGTTTATCAAAATTTTTGTTTTAATATAACTCTTGATCTTGGGCTGTTCAAATTTCAAATGTTGGGCTAATACATTTTTACATCAAAACAAGTTACTGTTTGTTGCGTTTTTTTTGTTTTGCTTGAACCAATAAGGTGCGTTTTTGGTTTGACTAAGTAAAACATCATTATCGTCTTTATTTCACGTTTGTATGAGTTTGCTCTTCCTTTCGTGGCTTATTTTAGAGGCTTAAAGAGTTCTTTGGTTGCCTTATTTACTAGTTTTACAGTGCTTGTTTTAGAAGCTTATTCTTAAAGCTTATTCAAGGTTAAAGTTAGCTTATTTCTTGTGGTCCATGGTTTGAAACATCCAAGGTGTCATAGATCCAAGTTTTAAGGAGCAAGGACGTTGTGGTTTTGTTGGCTTTTGCGAGAAGACAAACAACAAGACAAACTCAAGGACGTTGTACAATTGTTAAAGGACCACCAATCTTGCAACCGAACAACTCAAAAGCTAGTTGCAACCGAACAACTCAAAAGCTTCTTGCAACCGAACAACTCAAAGGCTAGTTGCAACCGAACAACTCAAAAGGTACGTGACAACTTGTTTTCTAGTTTAACCGAACAACCTGTGTCCATTTGGGAACAAAACAACTCAAAATCAATAGGAACCGATCTAGTAATTTAGTGTGGAAACCGAACTAGCAAGAACCGAACTCGCAACAGTTTTGCATATACACGTTTTTGTTAGCAGACGTGTTTGTATGGCCCAAAGGCCTGTGCTCATGATTAGGCCCAATGTGTAGTATATATATAATGCTTGTGTAGTATATATATAATGCTGATGGCACTCTTAATCGTTACAAGGCTCGCCTTGTTGCGAATGGCAGCACTCAGCTTACAGGTATTGATGTTGATGAGACTTTTAGCCCGGTTGTTAAACCGGCTACTATTCGTACGGTACTTAGCCTTGCTCTTTCTCGACATTGGCCTATTCATCAGCTTGATGTCAAGAATGCTTTTTTACATGGTTCATTAGCCGAGACTGTTTACATGCAGCAGCCTCCTGGGTTTCGGGATTCACAACATCCTGATCATGTTTGTCTTTTACATCGATCTCTATATGGGCTTAAGCAAGCCCCTCGGGCATGGTTTCAGAGATTTGCAGCATATGCTGCTCGAGTTGGTTTTATTCATAGCAGATGTGACACATCACTTTTTATTTACAGGCGGGGGTCCGATACAGCTTACTTGCTTTTGTATGTTGATGACATTATATTGACTGCTTCTTCTACAGCTTTTCTTCAGAGTATTATTGCCACTTTACATGCCGAGTTCTCTATGACTGATTTGGGTCCGCTGAATTATTTTTTGGGTATTTCTGTGACTCGCAATACTTCGGGGATGTTTCTCTCTCAACAGAAGTATGCTTCTGAGCTACTTGAGCGTGCTGGCATGCTCACTTGTAATCCTTGTCGTACTCCAGTTGACACGGATTCTAAGCTTTCTGCTGATGGTGATCCTGTGTCTGATCCTACCTTATATCGCAGTCTTGCTGGGGCCCTTCAGTATTTGACTTTCACTCGGCCTGATATATCTTATGCTGTGCAGCAGGTTTGTCTCTACATGCATGATCCTCGAGAGCCTCATTTCTCTGCTCTCAAGCGGATCTTGCGGTATATTCGTGGTACTATGCCCTATGGATTACAGCTATTTTCGTCCACCACATCTTCTTTGGTTGCTTATTCTGATGCAGATTGGGCTGGGTGCCCCACTACACGTCGATCTACCTCCGGTTATTGTGTTTTTCTTGGCAACAATCTACTTTCGTGGTCTTTAAAGAGGCAAGTTACCCTTTCTCGCTCCAGTGCTGAAGCTGAGTATCGGGGTGTTGCTAATGCCGTTGCTGAAACTTGTTGGTTACGTAATCTTTTACGAGAGCTTCATACACCATTGTCTACCGCTACACTTGTTTATTGTGACAATGTAAGTGCCGTTTATCTCTCTTCTAATCCCGTGCAACATCAACGCACGAAGCATATTGAGATTGATATTCACTTTGTTCGTGACTTGGTTGCCGCTGGTCATATCCGAGTACTTCATGTACCTTCTCGTTATCAGTATGCAGATATCTTCACCAAAGGCTTACCTACGGTTTTGTTTGATGAGTTTCGCTCCAGCTTGAGTGTTAGTTCCTCTCCCGCTCAAACTGCGGGGGGATGTTAGCAGACGTGTTTGTATGGCCCAAAGGCCTGTGCTCATGATTAGGCCCAATGTGTAGTATATATATACATTGTATTGTACTCATTATACTCATTCAATAAACACAGTTTACAGTTTTAAGCCATTTTGGATTTTTCGAGTTCGAGTGACGGTGCACTACGGGACGTTTAACTTATACCATCGTGATCGTGATCCTTTTTCGATCAACGTGGTATATTCGGTTTTCACCGACGACAACCGTAGCATTCCGCGAGATTAAAATATAAAACGTTTCATTTTTTTGAATTCAAACGAAGAAGAAAAGGAAACAGGAGGGAAACATTTTCTTATTACATGATATTTCAAAATTTACAATTTAAGTCATTGGATTTCAAGACAGTTTCATCCTTCATCCTTTGTTAGATTTTTAACCCTCTTTGTTAATTCAACTTTACACCATTAGTCCTTATTCTTATAAAACAACCCGTTAGTCATCCAAAGTGAATCGTTTGTGCACCGTTAGTCCTTATTTGAGTTTTGATTAACCGTTAATCATTTTAAGCTCAAAGTTTGTGCACCGTTCGTCGTTTTAAGCCAATTAATCATTACAAAAGCTCACGTACAATTTCAACCACAATTAATTATTATTTCACGGTTTCTTCTTGATTTTGTAAAATACCGCGAAAGATTCAATTTTATTTTCTCGGTTTAAATCTAAGATTTGTAAAATCCTGTGAACGTTAATTGGTTTCAATCCACAACAACAATCACTTTACCAACTTAAGATCCTTGCATATAATTTCATATCACCTTTGCAATGTCGACTCAACAAGACATCAATGCTATTAGAGCACAACGACTTGCAAACACACATGATCCTTTGGCATTAATGGCAAACAGACACCGTCTCACCCAGATCAATCATCACATATTACCTACATACAACATCCACAACCCCACAACCACTTTGTCCAACAAACTTCACTCAACACGAACTACATACCACAACCAATGCAGAATCTCAAAGATAGTTCTGATCCCACAACTGCAATAAACAAGGCACTTGCTTTAATGGCTAAAGCATTCAAACTCAACACCATTCCAACAAACAACAACCAAATAAGTTTATTAATTCCCCGCAATAGTCAAATTGCACAACCGGATATGAACACGAGCCAAGACATCAAAATGCAAATGGTTGATGACAATGTTAGAAATCAGGTGAGACAAAATGCTGTGCAGAATGATGGGAATGAGGTTAGGAAAAATGCAGTTCAGAATCCGGGTATTCAGAATGTTGAAAATATGAATGAGCTTAGTGTTGTTTCAGAAATTTCAAATCAATATGGGAATGAAAATGTTGTTACAGCACCGGGTAAGAGTAATGGTAATGGTATCAATGGTATATCAATTGATATATCAATAATCGACATGGTTTAGAAGACAAAATGAAATCCAATATGAATTGTTGTAATTCCAATAACATAAAGGTGTAAGAAACATTACAAACAGGAAAAAAAACACATACAAATTAACTTTAGAATTACAGAGAACAAACAACGTTCAAAACATTAACAGTCCATTACGTTAGATACGAAGGAAACTCGATCGGGTCACCGACAAACAGCTTCCCTAGAAAGCGGACAATTGAAGGAAACCCGAACTGAGAGTCAACACACAATAAATTTTGGTACAACGACTGTTACCCTGACAGTCATATTGCACTCTATCCATGAGTGTAACCCCTAGCACCTTGAAATCGGCACTTTTTATCTATAAATTATACTTTTGGCCAGTTGTTAATACCTAGAATCAAAATTTACATTAGTTATAAATTCCCTAAATTAATATTTACTCGTCCATTAGATTTGGAAAACCATACCGCTAGCTTTTAAGCTTGAAAGATTATTTCATTCTTGAGCCAAGGTTGTCGCAAATAACATGTCGATTATGAACGATACTAGAGCACGTGTTCCATGTTTGTCCCAATCCGTGGACAAAGGCCGATACCAAAATGTTAGCCCGTTTTGCTATGGAGCTCGCTAAAGTCGGCCACTCAGACTGGCATTCACACGTAAGAGTCTAATCTATAGTTTTAATATGTAGATCATTATTATTTTGTGTATACATATAAAAGAACAAACATATAAATTATAAATCATCATAACTAAGAATTGTAAAAGACCACCTTGATATATCGAAAGGTTGCTAAGTCACAATTGAGGGATATATCCATCATTTCGATTAGGCCAATGTCCATAATCCAAAATCAGATGCCAAGGCTTCTCCGGTACTATGGTAGCAAACAACCTTTTTCGAGTCACAGGGATGTTCCTGGCCCACTACAAGACAGCACATCAAGATGATCATTTCACAAATTTCTCAGCACTACTAAAATAATTAAAAGATTATTTGATTCAAATATAATTTTAAAATGGTTTTTAACAATTTATAAAACGTTCTATTTAGTGTAATACATTTACCGAGAAGCACCCGGTTTTAAAAAATATATTGTTTAAGTTTTATAACAATAAGAATGACAAACATAAAGGGTAAATCTAAAATAACTAAACGTGGTAACTTATTGTGCCATTGCGAAACGAATTTGAAATACCTCATCAAAAATATTTTGTAATGACAGCGATCAAAATGATCACGTTAAATCGCTATGAACCTTCATTCGAACAAAAAACATTACATAAAATGACAAAGTACGTATTTAAATTGAAAAGATACTACTGTAACGAAATAAACGAAATCGAAGATCTGTGAACCTAGAGTACAAATAAAGAAAAAGCTAACTCATGGACATGAAGACATTGTTGAATTGCTCTTCATGATGCAAGTAGTTTGGTGTTTATGATGTGTGTTATTGTGTGTATTAAGGTTAAGATCGTGTATAAAAGGATAAACTCAATATGATGATTAACAAATGTCTTTCTTTTTTTATTAATTAATGGAAGTCATGATTGAGACAATCATGTTAAAGTAGATGACATTCATAACCACTAGCACCTTGAATCGCACTTTTTATGCTACTAAGATTATACTTTTGGCCATTTGGTTGAATACCTAAATCAAATGTGACATTAGTTATAAATTCCCTAAAATTAATATTTACTTTCCATTAATTTGTGAGTAAACCATACCCGCGCTTTTGAGAGCTTGGAGAAGATTGATTTCATTCTTGAGGCCAAGTGTTGTCGCAAAATAACTATGTTGATTAAGAACGGATTCTGAGCACGTCCCATGTTTGTCCCATTCGTGGCCCCAAAATGTTAGCCCGTTGTTGCTTGGGCACGCTAAAGTCGGCCACTCTGACTGCATTCGACTCGTAAGGTCTGAAATCTATAGTTTTAATAATGTAGATCATTAGTTATTTTTGTTATACATATAAAGAGACAAACATATAAAGTTATAAATCATCATAACTAAGAAGTGGTAAAAGGACCACCTTGGATATATCGAAAGGGTTGCTAGAGTCACAATTGGAGGGATATGATCCATCATTTCTATTAGGCCAAAGTCCATGAATTCCAAAATCTGATGCCGGCTTCCCGGTACTTGGGTAGCAACAACCTTGTTTCGAGTCACAGTATGATCCTGGCCACTACAAAGACATTCACATCAAATGATCATGTGGTCACAAAATTCTCAAGCACTACAAAATATGAAAATATTATTGATTCAAATATATTTTAAAAATGTGTTTTACATTTTTAAACGTTTTTTAGTGTAATACATTTACCGGAGAAACCCTTTAAAAAAAATATATGTTTAAGTTTTATTACATGAATAATGACAAACATGTAAGGGTAAAGTCTATAAATACTAAACGTGGTAACTTAGTTGTGCCATTGCGAAACGAATTTGAAAGTACGCTCATCAAAAATAGGTTTTGTAATGACACGTCAAAATGATCACGTTATCGCTTGTAGACTTCATTCGACAAAAAACAGTTACTATAAAAGTGACTATGAGTACGTAGTTGAAATTGAAAAGATATCTACCTGTTGAACGAAATAAAAGAAATCGAAATCTTGTGAAGCCGAGAGTACAAATAAAGAAAGAAGGGTCAAGAGCTTGATGGACAGGAAGACATTGTTGAATTGCATCTTCATGTTGCAAGTGTTTGTGTGTTTATGATGGTGTGTTATTGTGTGTATTTATAGGGGTAAGATGCGTGTATGAAAAGGTATGAACTCAATATGATGAATATCATATTTCTTTGTTTTATTAGAGTTGATAGTGAAGTCATGATTGAGACAATATGTAATGAGGATACATCATATTAATGTTTTAAGTAAAAATTTTGTTACTCCATATTTCTCTTTTTATTCTCCTCTGTCCCAAGATTCAACTATCTTTACTACTATAAATAAAGAGAAAAATACTACCTTTCGATACTCTCAGAATTACTGTTAAACATTCAGATTTCAGGACAATCTTTATTATTTTTTTGAAATTATATTTAAATGTTTGACAATTTCGTACACAACACAGATACTCAAAATAAAAGGAACATCGCACACACTTATCGACACAACCAGATTTTTACAAAACTATACACGGACATCTTTATACGCGAATAATTGTCTGTTCTTTTTTGAAATAAAAATGTCTATCAAATACACAAATGAATCATATGTTATTTTTAGGTTTCTTTGGCCCGTTATGCGCAGGGTAATGGTCTAGCATTATTATATTTTATAAAACTAAAAGGTTAAAAGAATTAAAAAAAAACATTCTATTTATAGCCTATAATAACAACAGTTACGTAATCATTATCATATGTTATTTTTAGGTTTCTTTGGCCCATATCCTTTTCGGACAAACTAATACTGTTAATTGTCACTTGTGATTGTTCAAGTTGTTAGACGTAACTAAATAGACATAAAAGTTAACTCAAAAGTCAAGTAATCATAATTTTCAAAAACGTGAAACCAAAACTTTAGTCTTAATAATTCGACTAATATGATCAAATCAAGGGTCACTTTTTAGATTCGCATTTTATTTTTCTTTTGATAGACCATTCATATATTGGTGAGTCATTGACCCTTTGGTCTTGTTCGAGTCACCACATAAAAGTGTAAACCGCTAGTTTACAGTTTTCTAACCTATATATATGGAAGTGATTATGTAACTTTTGAACTTTAGAGTTTACAGTTTTGTCTGATTTTTGACATATAATGGAAGTGATTATTAAATCTTATTTAATCTACAACATGACCTAATAATCCTTTGACATAATCATCAAAATCGAGATTCCGAAACCAAACTTATAACTTGTTACCATCATTTTCATTGACAATTAGGTGTGGAAGAGATAGAGCATTTGTGAAGGGATATTCGATCAAAATGCTGGGCACAGACAGCAGCATCTCGTAGGTACAATAATTGGGACACAATGTTTTGTTACATAAATAAATGTAGCTTTTGCTTCTTCACTTAGATGCAGACACTTGTTTGGTTTTTATTTGCTTTCGTCCATATATGAAGCTTGGAGTAGTTGTTTGCTTGTCCATTGGCAACTCACGCTTTCAGACTTTATGTTCACACAAAAGGGTTCAATATCATGTTTACTAGAAGGGAAATGATTTAGAGGTTTAAAAATGTGATTATAGTGGTTTATTGGTTTTTGAAAATGTGAGTCCTTTTATTGTCACTAATAGGATAATACCGCATAAATTAGCATACTAATTATTCATGTCAAATCAATGCTCTTACTAGTATTACTTCCTTCTAAGAGTAAAATGGATTACCTTTGTTTTTTTTTACATGGGAGGAGGGTGAATCTTCGAATCATATGTCCGCGCGTTGACCGAAGCATCCTGCTACCGTTTTCGATCATTTCTTTGACCACCTCAAAAAGTCCTTTGAGCGGTTCATGTGTATTACCGCTAAGCCATTTGGTGGTGATATTTAGTTGCTCCAACCAAATCAAAAGTATAAAAGAAGAAATTACATGCTTCGCGCCTTTACCTAAAATAATACTTGTCATCCCTAATCAATTTTAGTTATATAGATAATCCTTAAATTTTAAACTATTTGCATTGAGAGTCCTTATTTTAAAAAATAAAGATCATCTGTGTAGTAAAGATTACGACTATTTGTTAGATGGAGTACTATATATTATTACACTATTGCTCCTTATAGGACTGTCGACACAACTAGTTTGAAAGTTAGGTATCACTAGCGTAATCATAATCGAATAGGGACGATGAGTGTGATTTTAAGTAACTTAGAAATGTAACTTTGTAATTATACAATTTTAGTTTCGTTTTATATTTTTCTGATATTATACTATCTACTTATTTATGGTAGTGCTTCTCTTCACATTTGCTACAGTAACATTTTTTTATATTAAATAAATTAATATATTAATCGAGTAACTAACAGTAACTGCCCCTCACTCAGAATCCAATTTTTTATATTAAAAAGAATATTATAATAACCCTTATCAACAGTAAATAATTCATAAAATAATAGGATTATACACCGAGAGTGATGATTACGTGAGAGAGATGATGATTCAGTAGCCAAAACATGCCCTTTTGCTAAACAAGTGTCCTCCACTTTGATTTCATCCTAATCTCACATATCCCTACTTTTTAGACACACAAATAAAATGGTGGCGGTTCAGTTCGACATTCAACCCAGACGGTGCCTCATCACACATCTAAATCCCGATGTAAAACACACACATCAGATACCACAACCACCACATATAACCTCGGCCACCAAGAAGAAAGAGGTTTAGAGGTTTGCAGCAAAACTGAACTTAAATGTAAGTTTATTTTTCTAAGTCAGTTAATATTTAGTTTTATTAGATTGGGTTTTTATTCTTATATTGGTTGATTTGTAAATTATGATTTTTGAATTTTGGGGAAAAATGACGGCTTCACCATCCACTTTGAGTGATATAAAGGTAAGTCCGCTTTAAATTTTCGCTTTACTTGCATAATATATTATCTGGGGTGTTTAGATTAGCTTATTTTTTTAGAGCTTATAGGCTTCTCGAAAAGCTAAAAAGGTCATTATTTAGGCCTTTTGAGTTTATAGCTTATAAGCTTAAGTTAATAGGATATACTTCATTAGCTTTAAAAAGTTAGCTTATTTGCCTTTTCGGTTTCAAACAAGCCCGTCAACCTGAATATTGGCTGCTTCAAACAAATTAAGATCTTTATGATTTATGTAGAATGTTACATGTTTTGTTATCGTGTAACAAAATTAACTAGAATGTATCTGATGTTAGATTTTTGTGTAATTGGTAGGTTAATAATAGAGGTATGTGAATTGTTGTTGTGGTGACGTTTATATCGAAACGTAAAGAAGAACATGTTATTGGCTAAGAAAACAAAAAAGTTGTCGAAAGTATCGAAACGGTGTGCCTGACATGTGTCTAATTGAAAATCTAACGTGATTGCTTGAGGTTTAAATTCTATTTGCATTGATTTTCTTTTTGCTATTGAGTTGTGATTTTTTGATGTTTGACCCGTTGAATTAACTCTTTATTAACATAAGAGAATTTGATTGACCTAGGTCTGTATAAAGTCTTTATTATTCTAACCGAGTTTCCATTATGAATTTTCAAATCTCATGCGAATTAGGACGATCAACCTCCGACTGCTGTAACTCCTACCAACTGTGTTCCGTGCTCAAGCCCACCTCCAAATCAATTGAATTTTATATGGCACAGCGGAATGATGTCAACTACTTTTTAAAGAATCAGCCAGCTATGATCTTTCTGCTATGATCGCTAAAACATAGAAGTATCTTGCTATTTTAAACAATGAAAAGTGTAAAATGTTTTGAATATGTGCCGGTTAGAATTTAGTTATTTAGGTTTAGAATGGTTATGAATGATTTTGAGTTGTTTGGTTATGAGTGTAGGTCACAGCGAAAATGGAAACAAAGGCTCAAACTAAGTAGCGTTTGTTTGGTCACCAGCCGGTGTAGTAGCCTAGCAGTGAAATTGCTTGGACACATTCACTTCTGGGAAACTTTTCGGTGAACATGGAGCCAACGAGTTTAAAGATCTTCTATTGCACTTACGTAAGTATAGCTAAATCTATTTTGCAAATGTAAACGCTTTATAAGTATACTAATTGATGTGTCTTGCTTTGTTGCAAGGCTGCTTACGATCGAGTATATAGACTTGGCTGAACAGGTTTGCGATGCAGCTGTTGCTTTTGGTCCTTTTGCTTATTATTTCAAAAGGTAATTTTCACCTTCCCTCTTAATATTTTGCAAGGTTAAAACGTATTAGAAAAAGTCATAATCGCTTGATTTTCTCTTCTTTTGCAGGAAAATTCGTTCCTAACTGACATTTTCTGCATTCTGGAAGATTTTGTTAGTGGTACTACTAGAATTGTTTTAGGCCAGCAAACCGTAGGTTGTTTTCTTTTGTATGTTAATATATGATAAGGTATTCAAAGATTTGAAGCTTAAACGAATCCTTATATTAAATATTTGAGGTAATGGTGCTATTTCTTGGTAACAGTCTTTTCAAGCCTTTAAGAACATATCTCACGAGCACCCAATTTTGTGCGTGCGAGCAGGAGCGCTGATGGCGGTGCTCTCTATCTCGACTTCTTTTGGACAACCATATATGTCTAAACACCGTAAGTTTCCTCATAGTAACCTTTTATTGAAATTTTTGCAGGTTTATTCACTGTTGCCGTTTGCTAAGCTAGAAGTCAATATTTAAGATGGAGAATAAGAGGATTAAAGATCTTCGATGGCTGTCGTTGGAAGCGTAACAAGAGGTAACATGTTATTTCACTGTATTAGGAGTCTTATAGTGTTAATTGTTTCTAAAAACAAAGGTACAGAAACCATATATGTCAAACACTAATGATTGGTGGGAAGTTTTATTATATGTTATCGTTGTTTAAACTTATCGGTATGGTGTGGTTAGTTTAATAGAACACACAATGTTAGAATTTGTTTATTAGGCTATGTTTGATCAACAAACAACAAACAAAAGAGGATACAAGGAAGTACTGGGACAGACTGTTGCAACTTGAATTGTCTTAATAGGAAGACTCTGATTTATTTAGTTTAGGGGAAGTGATGCTCTTCTAAAATTGAGTCATAGCGCGTGTGTCACACCCCCAGACGGGGCCTGGACGGAATACGTGTCCGAGGGCGTGACGTTATCATATTTCGAACACAAGGCACGAGAGAACGACCACTAATGGACGTTTTAAAAATCATAACTCGTTGCATTATTTAAAAATAGATAAGTTTTACAAGATTCAAAGAAATTCAACATTTGCGGAAGCGTAAATAAAATGTAGTGGAAGTATAATTTGGTTTTCAAAAGACAACGAGTATGAAAGAAAAATAAAGTCTTGGTAAATGGTATCATATTGCACGTAGACTCCACATAGCACGTTAAAGAAGTCCAAAGCTATTCACCTGAGAAAAACATGCTAAAAACGGTCAACATAAAGTTGGTGAATTCATAGGTTTAAG
>BQNB010048054.1:12686-34985 GCA_026074375.1 Tanacetum coccineum
TTGTTGATAATTGTTCTTTGAGGCTCAAGTTTTGTCTGTTTTAAGGTCCAAACTTCATAAGGTTCTGTTTGCACCACTAATTTTAAGCTCAAAAATAGCCATTTTTCCTTTTTCAGAACTTTAAAAAAAGTCAGCAAGTGCTGAGTAAACCAGCACTTTTCATTAAGCTTTTTCAGAGCTTAAATAACTTTCAAACTCTTTTCTTTTTACTGATTTAGAAAGCCAATAAGCAAATCTTTTTAGGGGTATACCTCATTAAGCCATAAGGTTCATTCTTGGTGCTTAAAAATAAGCCCAAAAGTGCCCTTGTGGCTGTTTGATTGCCAGTTTTTGCCTTATTACTTATCTGAATTTCTTGCTTTTTTGCTTATTTCCTTGCTTATTTTGTACTTATATTTGCTTATTAGGTATAGTTGCTTATTTGTTTTAGCTTAGTTTGCTTTTTCGTTTGCTTATTTGTCAAATTAGCTTAACAGTTAAGCCTTCTTAAGACTTAGTGGCAAAAAATTTAGAACCTGCACACTTTTAGTTTGCTTATTTAGCACTTATTTTGAGTTTTGTAAAAAAGTCACTTTTTTAAATTTGCTTATTTTTGTGTGTTTTTCAAGTGTGCAAAAAGAAAACTAAAAAAATAGTTTTTTCAAAAAGGGAAGCCACAAGGATTCAACCTTGTGACCTCCCTTATAACACATACACGTCCCACACTCAACACACAATAACCACTAGCACCAGTAGGGCCATCTGGCATTTCTATACACAATTAATTATATAACCTCATTTTGTCCATTTAAGTTTCAGCCACTTTTCAGCGTATTTAGTAGCTTATTTGATTAGCTGTTTTCACCATTTCATTTTTCTTAAATCAATCACTGTCCAAGCCACTTTTCAGTAATTTTTCAGATTTTTCTAAGATTGTTTAGTATTTTTTATGAATTTTTCTTTATAAAACAGTTTTTAATTCATAATGAAAAATTTAAAAGTAAAAAAAATATAATTTTTTTTTAGAAAATTTTCTTTTATCATTTTGCACCTAGGAAAAATAAATTTGCATTCGTAGGGTTAAATTTTTAAAATTTCATTTTTTAAAGAACGGGTTTCGGTCCCGTTCTCGTTTTTAGGTTTTAAATCATTTCTAGCTTTCGTTTTTAGGTTTTCTTTACTCGTTTTTGCATTTTAATTGTCGAAATAAGAATCCATTCCAAAAATCATTTAACCATTCAAACGCGCGATCACGAACGTAATCCGATCTTCAATTCACGCCTCGTTGGGAGAACGATCCAGGTAGATTTTTGAGGGATTTTTGCTTTGGATAAAAGCGAATATTTTAAAAGCCTCTCGGAATACTTACTTTAGCCTTATTATTTATATATTTATTATATATTTATATAATTAAAAGGTTGAATTTATCCTACGATCAAACACCCTAATTGTTTAGTAGACACTTGGCTTATTTTTATGCTTATGCGCGTACATGTAGGGGTGTCAAACGGGTTATCGGGTCGGGTCTATCGGGTTATCGGGTTAATGCTATTTTCAACCCATGAATCAACTCATTTAAAATATACCGCATTATGACATTATTTTATAGCAACATGACAACTATATTTTCGTTTGACACAATATATGACAAAGAAAACAAGCATTAACAAGTTTAATTAGTGTGAAATTTAATCTTACAATACGCATGTTTGTCTTACTTTTATCAGTAGGCCTTATGCAAATGTATAAGCTTAGCTAATCAATTTAATCCACAAATCATATAACTGTAAGCCATTAATCAAATAACCAATCTAAAAACTGTACGCATATAACATATCAGGTAGAGCTAACTTTTGATATTTGGCCTAATATAAAAAGAAACTAGAAAGGATTATATATATTATAGATTTGTTAATGGGTCATTATTGCTTATCGGGTTAACCCGCTAACCCGATAACGAACCAATTTAAACCCTAACCCGACCCTATTAGACTATCGGGTATATCGGGTTGACCCGATAAACCCGATAAGCTAAGTTTGACCCGAATTAACCCGACCCTATAAGGCCTTATCGGGTTCGGGTCGGGTCGGGCCAACCCATTTGACACCCCTACGTACAGGGAAGAAAGGAAGACATACAGGTTGCTTAACTTTGATTTTATGAGTATATGGAGAAGAAGGGAGATTTGGATTAAAAAAACTAACATACCATTTATTTAATAATAAAAAATTCAAAATGTAGACTCCAAAGCAAGTTTTAATTAAAAGTTATAATTATAATTTGTGCATGTCCTCCAATCATCCATATTGAATTATGATAAATGTTGAGCGTCATTCGATTAAGCATCGACTTTAACAGCTTAGGCATCGTCAAGAATTCAACATCATCATTCTCATCATGATATACGACTTTGTTAAGGGTTGTATCGGATAGTAACACTAGTTCAAGCATGTGCAAGCTCTTTAAGAAGTAGAAGAAAAAAACTAGAGGTATTTTGATCTTTTAACTTAATTGATAATTGATTACATTATGAAACCTTAAATAGACACTTATAAGATAATCTCACATGACTCCAATACATATCGTAACACGAGTGCAACATTTATCCTAAACCTAATATCGTAACACTTAAGTCGTAACACTCTTCACTCCTTCGAAAACCACATGACTTATGCGATAATCTCATATGACTCCAATACATATCCTAACACGACTCCACACTTATCATAAACCTAATAAACCAACACTTATCCTAATCCATGGGCGTAACACATCATTGTCGATTGTGATCATCATTATCATTTCAACCTTCGAGTTTGGATCTACAAACCTGCAAACCAAACCAACAAATAGGGGTGGCAATTTCTGACCCGACACGAAACCCGACCTGAAACCGACACGAAAATTAACAGGTTCGGGTTGATTCTAAATATGTTTGGGTCAGGTTTGGGTCGACCTATCTAACCCGTTTATTAAACAGGTCAGGTTCGGGTTGAGAATAAATTAATCAGGTCGACCCGCCAACCCGTTTAAGAATTTTTCTTAAATTTAAAATTATTTATATTTTATTATATTGGTTGAATAGGTTAAACGGGTCGACCCACAAACTCATTTAACATGTTTAATCCGTGTAATGTGCCAAGTTTTGTATATAAAACGGGTTAAATGGGTCAACCCGAAACCCGTTTAACTTATTTAACCCGTGTAACCTATTTAACCCACCAACCCAAGTATATATACGGGTTAAATGGGTCAGGTTCGGGTTATGTGTAAACATGTTAGGGTTGACATAGCTGACCCGATTATTTAAATGGGTCAGGTTCAGGTTGGAGTTTTCTGACCCGCCAACCTGTCAACCCGAACCCGCCAACCCGAACCCGACACGAATTGCCACCCCTACCAACAAACACCGGTCGCGCATAAAAAAACAAAATCTAATCGAAGTCACCTAGATGTTAAACATGAAATAGAATTTTATTACTATGTACGCATTTACTCTAATCATACAGTACTAGTAGTAATTTAAAGATATTTTAAAGACATATTTGATGTAAACAAGACACAACTGAACGTAAAAAAAAATGGTATCACACATTCAAAATTTAAATTTTTGTTAGTATTTTAGATAGACTCTAACATGCATGTAACAAACTCAACGATATATACTCTCACCTTTACGTTAATTGGTTTCATTGTCTTCATTCTCTCAAACTTATTAGTCTCATTAATTGTCGTCATTGTCTCGAATCTCTGAGACACACAAATTTGATATAATGGGGTCAAGAACTCGAAAATTATCGGTTCGTGATGATGATCTTCCTGAGTCGTCGTCCGAAGAAGCAAGAACTACTCGTCAACGGCTTGGACTCGAGCCATTAGGGTTTGCCATACAACAACAATCTGTGGACACAGATCAAGATTCTCCTCGCCCAATCGAATTAGCCTTGCTTAAGTTCGTGTGTGTCCAAGAACAAGAACAACAGCCTCAACCACCACCTGTAAACAATGATCAAGATGAAGATTATCTTCGTGAAACCGAACTTACTATGTACTTTTTAGTCCAAGAACCAACAAAAGAAAAACCTAATCAAGAACCACCTCGACAACAAGCAGAAGTAACCGTTGTTAATAATCAAGATTCGAATGGTGAAAAACTTGCTATGCACTTATATCTCCAAGGACAAGAGCCGCAACAACAACAATCGGATAACAACCCAATTGTTAACATCCCACAGCAATCACAACAGAAGGCGCAAGCAGTTACTGCACCTGGCCCGGGTCGCACTCGTAAGAAACCAACAAATTTACCAAGACATGGTAAATCCGTAACTGTGGAACCACCTTTCCCATGGGCAACAGATCGTCGTGCCCTAGTGCATAGCATGAAGTACTTATCAGATAAGGGTATCAAGACAATCTCGGGTGATGTGGAATGCAAGCGTTGTCAAAAAGTGTTTCAGATCGAGTACAATCTTGAAGAGAAGTTTTCTGAAATCGCGGAATATGTTGCTAAGAATAAGTTTGATTTGTGTGATCGTGCTCCAAAAGTGTGGACGAATCCAATATTGCCAAAGTGCAATTTATGTCATCAAGAAAACTGTGTGAAACCGGTGATAAATAAAAAGAAATCGATCAACTGGTTGTTCTTGCTTCTTGGTCAGATGCTCGGGTGTTGTACGTTGGGACAGTTGAAGTACTTTTGTAAGCATACGGGGAATCATCGCACTGGGGCGAAAGATCGTGTTCTGTTCTTGACGTATTTGGGGCTGTGCAAGCAAGTTAATCCGGATGGACCGTTCGATCTTCGTGAATAGGTTGATATGTTTGGTACTATTTGATTAGGCATTTTTTTTTTTTGATTTTTGAAGACGACATTGTATATACTTTGGACAATAATGCTATCATTCAAAGAATGACTGTTTATCTTTAGCTTTCAAATTTGTTTGATAATGATAGTTTAGGTTAAATTTACAAGTTTCTTGATAAAATATCTGCACTAGTATTGTTGGTTAAAGAAGCAGAACATTTGGATTTACTGCGTCTTTCTGATTCAATAGTTACATTAATTTATAACAGCATAAGTGAATCTTGAAACCCAAAATGGATAGCAAAATTCCTTTGTTAGGAATCAAACATGTTACAGCTTAAGACATGACTCCAACGCGAAATTCCTTTGTTTTCACTCTTTGCGAGACTACTCAAGCTCATATAGTACATTATTCGAATCGTAACCTATGAACTGTAGTGATTTATAATTCCAAGACATTAGTCGAAATCATTGGAGTAACGACTTTTAATTAAATTTGGATGAGTAAAATATTGAAGAAGAAGAAGAAAAAAAGATGAGTTATTATTGTAAAGAAAAGTTTTCAAAGACTTCAACACTATAGATTCTCTTGTGCTAAAATGTGCAAAAGTAGCTTTGTTGGATGGTGAAGAAAGAAATCATTATCCACTCAGTTTTTCCATTTGATTTTAAATATTAAGCATTTAGCATTTTTTTTTTAAATTTCAACATTGTTATAAAAAGTATTTTAAAAAATTGTTTGAAAAGTTAAAATAATTTTTGGAAAAGTCTTGAAACTAATCGGCTGGAGGAATAATTTGCATGGACAAATTTAACATGGCTGGAATTACGGGATTATATATGGAATGTTTGTTAACTAAGTCAAATGTAATTTATATATGGAATGCTTGTTAATAGGGGTGTGCACGAAACCGAAAAACAAAACCTAAACCGAAAAGAACCGAATAACCGAAACTTAAAAAACCGAAACCGACTGAAAAACCGATGGTTTGGATTTCGATTTTTTTAAAACCGAAGTTTTTGGTTCGGTTTGGTTTTAGCATTTAAAAAAACCGATATAAACCGAACCGATCTTTATAAACATGGAAACAAAAATAATTTCTAATCGAAGCTAAAGGACGATGAATATGCTCCGCTAGATTAACTACATCATGTCGAGTAACTACTTTTTGTTTCATATACTTCTTGAACATGCCATTTAGGACACACAATAAGTTCTCTTCTAGGAGTTTTTTGTGTTCATTAGGTTTTATCGTTGTTATTGTGTTGCTTTATAACACATAAACATTTTTTTAGGATTTTATATGGTCATTTGTTTCTTATTATCATTGTTGTGTTTTTTGTTTTTCATGTTTGAATTGTTTCTTTAAACCTTTGAAGGTGTTGGTTTATGGTATATTTCAAATTGACTTTGTGAAAGTAAAGCTCGATAAATCGTATAGAAACCGAAAAAACCGAAAAACCAAACCGAAAATAAACCGAAAACCGAAAAACCAAACCGATACAAAACCAAAACCGAATGGTTTCTAAAAATCAAAAACCGAAATTTTTCGGTTCGGTTTCGGTTTTATACAAAAACCGAACCAAACCGAACCATGCTCACCCCTACTTGTTAACTAAGTCAAATGGTAATTTATATATGAGTAAATTGCATAAATCGTTCTTAAAATTTGGTCAAATTGCATCGTTCGTCACAAACGTTACGAAAGTGCAAGGATCGTCCCTATGAGGAAACCTTTGGTGCAAGTATCGTCTCTGCAAGGACGATACTTGCACTAAAGGTTCCCTAAAAAGTTTTTCCCTAAGGCGATACTTTGCATATCAAAGGTGTTGCCCGTGGACGATCCCTTGACACTTTGTAACATTTGGAACGAAACATGCAATTTGACCAAACTTTAAAGACGATTTATGAAATTTACTCTTTTTATATGGAATATTTGATAAGCAATGAATAATATGACGTAATTTTGGACATAATCACAAATCCCTCATGCTAATTTTAAAAAAAAGTATTCAATCAAGTTAATAGAATTATTTTTAATTTGTGTCAATTGATATTGATAAAACAATATATTTCACCAAGGAAAAAATTTGCCGTTTCATATATACATTCAAAATTTTGATGACTTAACAAAAATATTTTGGTCGGGTTTAATGACATTAAATATGTGATTGGTAACTACTTTATAATATGGAATTAACCGTGGCTTATAAATACAAGGCTCTAGGTTAAATATTCATCCATTTTATAACATTATCTTTGCGTGTTTCGGGATACCTAGAGGTCCACCAGAAATCAAGACAGGTGTCTTGAACAATAAGGAGCAGGCAAGTTGGTTCGATTTCTATATCATTAATAAGAAGATGGTATATACTAGATGAATACTCATCCCTCTCTTTTTCCTTTTTCTTTTCACATCCGTGGTTCAATTAGCCTGAAGTTACAACATTTAATACAAATCTGGCCAATAAAGGAAAAAAACAAATTGGTTATGATGATCCTGTTGGTTCTATTTTTAGCAAACATGCCATTTTTTGCCTTCAACAAGCTATGCAAAAAGGTATAATCATTTCAATTCATTTGCTTTTAATTTTTGAGGCCAGTACTCACAATTTATTTGTTTTGTTCATTTGTTAGCATGTTAAGGACAACAGATACAACAACCTTCATCATCATGAAGTCGATCATTGATTTCAAATATCAAAGATTTCCTCAAGTTTACATAGGTTAGAAGTGTACTGTTTGGATGAGACTGTTTTACATATGAAAATTGTTAGTACAAAAAGCGTTATGGGTTGATAAGATGAATCTAGGTGATTGTTGGGTAGGCCCAATAAGAGAGATCTTGTACTAAATCAAGTGAGTGAAATGAGTTCCTGCACAATCAAAGATAAACCGTTAGTCTTACCGTGGGGACGGACCCCACGATTGGACTCCGGCGTGAGAGTAAGTACACAGATTTTGTCAGAGAAGTGTCAGAGTATGTGTGTGAGATATTGTTGGAGAAAATCGTACCTTGTGGGGTGTCAGAATACCCCTATTTATAGGTGAGCCAAATATTAGATTTTCCTAGTATTTCGCCCATTTCTGTTAGTAAGCCGAAGTGGGACCCTTATCGGGTAAGGGTCCGCTTATAATCATGAATTGCGGACTTAAGTTCTCCTAGCGGACTTCCGCTGTCTTAAGGAAGTGTCTTCTGGAAGCCTTCCATCCGTGTTGATGCTTCCGGACCGTAGCCCGTTAGTCTGGGCTTAGCTTTGGTCCATTGCACTTTGTAATTGCTTTATTGGGCCCATGTTATAATATATGTAGTCCAGGCCTGGAGGCCTATTATACATGTTATACGTAATCAAGTCCCCCTAGTCTTGTGTGTCTATTGCGTGCGATTTTGATTGCGTGCGGAAGATATTACTAGACTAAGGTTTCGGTATTCCTTGTATTTTTTGCTTCCTCCGTGCTTATCTTTTTGCGGCGTTCCGTTGCCTTTGTTAGGTGGGACGCTGGTGACGTGGTCTTCTTAAGGCCTTTCATCTTCTGACTGATTTGACTGGTTAGTCTAACTACTTAACTGTCATCACTATCTTTTACTTTTTATCTTGGCCATTGACTCGGAGGTCATAGCCACGTGGAACCATCTGAAAGGAGCTTTCATTTACTATACCAAGGGTATAAATATTCGGCGTGGTTTTCACTGTTTCCTTTTTCATCTCTTAAATTATAATCAACCATTGTTAGAAAGTCTTAAGGTTTTTAAATCTATGTTTCTTTGTGCCCTATTTCGATGTTTTTTACGGCTTTAGGTTAGGCCAAATCTTTGTTACTTTTACATGAGCAGTATTACAGATATAAAGTCGGTTCTTACTCTAAAAGCTCTAAAAAAATTGTGAAACGTATCATATTCTTGATGAAGTTCATCCGCAATTGCCTAGCCCTAACCAAACAATTCATGCAATGCCTATTGGCAAAATAGGTGTGTATACTAGATTCTTCAAGTATGCCAACTTTCGATTACCACTTTCCACTTTTCTTGTTAATGTGCTCAGACACTACCACATCCATATATCTCAATTGTTCGTTATTGGTGCGACCAAAGTGTCTCATTTTGAGATCCTTTGCCGTGTTCACAGTTTTGAACCAACGGTTGGGTTATTCCGTTGTTTTTATGTTAATTCCAAAAACTGGATGTCGTTCGGTAAATGCCAAGGGAATGATGTCGTGTGTTACACTAAACCGTTAGACTCATTAAAAAGCTGGAATGATCTTTTCTTTTGGGTAGACACTTTTGCTTGTCTTGCCTCCTTTCCGTGGAATACTAGCAAAAGCGTGTCAAAAGACCATTTTCCTAAGTCTTCCCAATATAATGCGGAGCATTATGCTACCCTTATTGCTTATCCGGCTCCTTTCCACAAGTATCCGGAACATTTCCTTTGCTTAATAGGAATTAGTCGTAACTATACTTTGGATGAAGATACTTACCCCCAATTTCTGCGTGATAACAATGAGGGTGGGTGCTTATTGTTATATCTTACTTGTGTTTTTCCTTTTCATTGCTTTTGCTGACCGTCTTATTTTTGTCTCTTTTTGTGTAGAAATGGATTTGCTCTCCTATATCCAAACTGCCGATCCTACAAAGGTGAGGATTGGTGAGAGGCAGCGTGCTGAAGGTGAGCCAAAGTTGTTGGATACCACTGTGGGGCGTGTTGTTCCGCTCTTACCGGTTGCTCCTGCTCGTGCCTCAAGCGAGCTAGAGGCAAGTGTGGACAAGCTTTTTGACGAAGGAGGCAGCGGTAGTCATGCGGAGCAGGGTGATTCTGTGAGTGGTGGGCATGGTGTTGGTGTTCCGCAAGTTAGTGAAACTGCAGAGATTGTTGCTGAAGACGCAGCTCCTGTGCAACCTAGGCGTCAAAGAAAAAGGAAAACGGTTGTTTCTGATGCCGGTGAACCTTCACATCCCCCTAAGAAGTTAAGGGAAGATCACGGAACTTCAACTGGGCCATCTGTTGCTGGTAAATCTAGGTCCGCGCTCCAGAGATTACTTGCTGGAGCTGTGTTGAATCCGGAGGTTGGGGTTGTGGCCTTACCTACCCTACCCTTTATTACTTCTTCTGTGTCCGTGACACCAGAGCGAGAGGATGGGGATCAAACTGACTTTATGGCCGGGGCCAACCTCCGAACCATTACTGCTCCTCCAAGGTTTGTCATATCTTCAGACTCTTCTCACCATTCAGGTGCTAATATTGCGGAAGCTGAAGTTGATTCTTTTGCCAGGCCTTCCGTTCCGTTGATGACAATGACGACTACCGTTACCTCCACGGTTGACCCGACTACCACTGCTAAGGAAAAATTTGTTGAGTCTTCTATTTTTGGTGGTGGTTCTTCTTCTGGGGCTGAGCATACCGTAGGTGGCTTTTCTGGCCTTACTGGCAGTGACTTCATTGTTGGCGGTATCCGTACTGTTGTTAGCCCTGACACGGATCTTCAGAAAGTGTACGTACCCCAATGGAGTGTCACCAATGGTTCTTGCTTGGATGATGGTCGTACTTGTCGCGAGATGGTGGATGAGTTTGCTCCTCCTAAGTTTTTTGCTTCGATCCGTGGGATGGAACACGATGAACTTTTCACGGAATTTAATGTAGCGGCCGCTCGCCAAATATCTCTTAGCGCTGAAGTGAGAATGCGTGTAGAGTTTAATATTAGAGAGAAAGGGAGATTGATTGCTGTTGTGAAAGAGAAAGATTCATTCCTGAAGGCCAGAGATGAAGAGGTTGTGAGCCTTAAGTCTTAGTTGCTAGTGAAGGAGGCGGAAGCCGCGAAGGCTATCTGTCTCCATGCTGAAGTTCAAGCTTTGGCGGATCGTAATACTGTCTTGGAGGGGGGAGAAAAGTGAGCTTGATGTTAAAGTGGCAGAGCTTATGGCTACTGTTAAAGTTAGGGAACAAGAGGTTGCTGACTTGGACGGCGTGGTTACTTCTGTTAAGGTTCATAATGACAATCTTTTGACAGGTAGCAGTTACACTTAAGTTCCTTTCCTTTTTGTTTATATTATGGCGTTCTCATTTTTTTTATACTTTCAACTCTAGTTAGTGTGCATACGCTGGAATGTCTACTCTGCTAGACTTCAAGAAATTGGTCAACGTCGTATGAGGAATTTCTAGGTAGCTTGAGAAGTTCAGGATGAGACGGGATGATGGAGATGAATGGGAAAAATTTAATAAGTAGATATGATCTTGTTGATATGCCACTTCACTGGAGGAGATATTTTTACCCCACATCTTTTGACTACCATTTCTGGGCGTCGATGGCTTCTTACCCATAGCTTAGAACTTGCTATCGCCAAATGCTTGAATTCTACTGAGCACCTTTCCTCTCTTGGAGCAGTGATTGGTAAGGCCGTTGAGAATGGTATGCAGGAAGGATTATCTGCTGGAATCACCTATGGCGCGACGGGTAGAGTTTTGACCGATGTTGCCGCATATAATCCATCTGCGGATGCTGATTATCTTTTTGCTTTGCAGCGTCTTCAAAGTGTAAAAACTTATCTCTTAATCACTGAGGTTAAAATCAACACTAGATTGTAGCAGATTGGTTACTATTATGATACCTTCTTGTTTGGAAGTTAGCTGGCCGAAGATATGGGGTTTGACTGAATCGCAACCTCGTGTTGATCAGTTAATGGTTCCCATACATCATTCCCCGGATCAACGTGTCATTGGTGCTTCTGCTTTATCACTCTCATTAGATGTCTCCAGTTCCCGAGTTCAGAGGATTAGAGAAAACATTGCCAACCATAGGTCAGCACTTCGTGACGTCTTTGTTCCCCTATCTGAACCCTTGTCCACCACAGCTTTAACGAGCACAGAAGTTATATCCGCCACTATTGATACCCCTACAGCCCCATCTACTACTCTTGCTCTCGTAAGCACCATCACTCCTATCTCTATAAAGGATTATGAGGTTGCAGGTACGGATGGTCAGGAAGCTGTAAATGAGAACGTTCTGAATGATGCCACTGGTGGGAGTGTTAATCCCTTTCCCAATGTTGATGATGTAGAGTTAAATGTTTCTCAATAGCTTGTTATAATACTTGGGCTTGTCCGTATGTGACCTTTTTTGTTGTAGCCCCTTATGTATGAGCAATTTTTTAAGTGTTTTTATCCGTTTCGAATGCCGTGGTTGCTTGTGACCTTTCTACGTACGGTGGATTACACGTGTGTTTTTGAATGTCTTTGTATTTAACCATGGCTTTTGCTATCTTTTTTAATACGATGATATGTTTATTCTGATAGTCTTTGTTTGAATATTTGTAGGTTATTCTCCCTGCTATCTTTGATTATCACTATTGTGCACTTGTGATGATAGGCTTAATGGAACGTTCGTGGAATATTTTTCTCAGTATTGGGCTTGCAATGCCTCTTATATACTTTTGAGTGAATTGCATTACCCCGACTGCGGAGTCCGCATGGGTGGATTGCTTACATTTGATGAACGTAACACTTCTTAAGGTTGCTAATATTCCAAGTCCGCGGGAGTTTCTTCCCGTTACGGTCTCTTAACTTGTATGCGTCTTTTACAAGTGCATCCCTGACTCATTGGCTCCTTCCGATTTTGGTCACTTTGCTCCCTGTGTCCTCCGCACGGCTTGCATCGTTGTTGCGGTATACCAAGTCTCTTGGTTTAAAGTTTACATTGCGGACTTTGAAGTTGTAATACCTTTCCATCTTTGCTTTGCTTTTTGCTTCTCGAATCGCTCCTTGCTCTCTTTTCTCCTCTAGTAGGTCAAGGTTGATTTCCAGGGCTTCATCATTTTGTACTTAGTCTACTTCCGCTGTCCTTAGTGTGGGCATGCCGGTTTCTGCTGGGATGACAGCTTTTGTTCCGTACATCAACGAGAATGGGGTGTCTCCGTTACTAGATTTAATCCTTGTGCGGTATGCCCATAGAACATGAGGAAGTTCTTCCATCTAATTTTTGCTCCTTTCATCCAACCTAGCTTTTATCCCTTCTCCAAGACTACGATTTTCCCTTTCCACTAAACCATTGGTTTGTGGATGCTTAACAAAAGCAAAATGTTGGCGGATACATAATTTCTCGCACCAGTCCTTGAACGGATTGTCTTGGAATTGTTTTCCATTATCCGAGATGATTTCTCCTGGGAGTCTAAATCTACAAACGATGTTATCCCACACGAATTTTTTGATTTGGTTGCCAGTGATGGTCGCCACTGGTTTTGCTTCAATCCACTTTATGAAGTAGTCAATAGCTACGATCGGGAATTTGACTCTTCTAGGCCCTTTCGGAAAAGGTCCAGCGATATCAATACCCCACTTATAGAATGGCCACGAAGACGTAATTAGACTTAGCTTTTGCTGAGGGCTCCTTGGGATAGGCTTGTGAACTTGGCAGTCTTGACATGTGTTGGAAACAAGAAAAGTATCGGTCACTTCCAAATTGTAATAGTTTTAGCCCGTAGTTTAACATATGATAAGCTTAGTAATCTAATATGGCCCAAGGCCCATGGAAGCTTTAGTAAAGCCCATGGCCGGCCTATGTATGTAGTATATATACCCTCTCCATGTCTTGGAGAGGGTGGTTGGTTGTTTTTTATTTTTCTCATTTCACACACTTAATAATATTATTATCTTTCTCTCTCTAGAAACTTTCCAACCCACTTCTCTCTCTAGTTCTTGCATAATATCATTAAAGATTACTAGCATTCTTCAATTGGTATCAGAGCCATTCCATTTTTTCCTTTTTTACTTTCTCTCTCAACTTTCTCTCTCTAGTTCATCTTTTGTGTGAAATGAGTTTTCTTCAATTAGTATCAAGAGCCATGGAGTGTTGTGTTTAGTTTTTGTGTTTGTCTTTTGATTTGTGTTCAAAACCTTTACAAATAGCAAAATCTTGATTTAAAATTTTTTGGCTTAAAAACCTTAAAGTTGTCATTTTTCTTGTTCCTATAGGGTTAGTAACACTAGTTATACAAGATTTTTTGCAAAAAACCAATCAAAAATGTGTCTTTTTGAGTTTTGAAAATTTGGGTTTCGTCTTAGTTACAACCGAACTAGTCCTGTCTGTTGGAACCGAACTAAAAGATCGAACGAGTTAACCAAACCAGTGGAACCGAACGAGTTGACTTTAGTTGGAACCGAACGAGTTGCTTTTGTTGGAACCGAACGAGTTGCCTGTAGTTGGAACCGAACTAGTTTTCATCAGTTGGAACCGAACTAGTTTCTTTAATTGGAACCGAACGAGTTGTTATTCGTTGGAACCGAACAAGTTGCCTTTAGTGGAACGACGAGTTTGTTTTAGTTGTAAAACCGACGAGTGTTTCAGTTGGAACCGAACTAGTTTTCATCAGTTGGAACCGAACTAGTTTCTTTAATTAGAACCGAACGAGTTGTTATTCGTTTGAACCGAACTAGTTTTTCTTCAGTTGGAACCAAACTAGTTATTTTAGTTGGAACCGAACGAGTTGATTTTACTTAGAACCGAACCAATCACTTTGTTTGAGAACCGAACTAGTAACTTTCCAATCAAAACCTATCAACTCAAATTTCTAAATTATACGGTTATTTCTTTGACTTGTAAAATCCCGTGAAACATTAACTTGTTTTCCCGGTTTTGTCGAGAATTGTAAAATCCCGTGTAGTTTCAAGAATTATTTCAAGACTCAACAACCACACATTCAAACATAATTTCTTTCTACCACCGGTAGATCAATTAGTAATCTTTTTTATACCACGTTATCAATGACGACTCTTGCTGATAAATCACTTCTCTTGGGTGGTGACAATAAACCACCAATGCTAGAAAAACATTTGTATGATTCATGGAAAAGCAAAATGGAACTTTATATGACGAATTGTCCACATGTGAATGATCTGCTTCGTGGAGAAAGGCCACTCGTCTGGCCATCAATCACAGTGATGGTGTCACAAGACCTAGGATTATACTGAGCTCACCCTACAGAAGCCATTCAAGTGATTGTGACATTAAAGCAGTTAATATCATTCTCAAGGGCCTTCCACAGAATATATGCTCTTGTGACGTCAACTATCGTGTTACCATGGGTTCTTTGTGGAGAAGATTAAGCTGGATGCAAAGGAACGTCGTTAACAAAGCAAGAACGTGAGTGTAAGTTGTACGATGAATTTGATAAGTTCACTTACAAGAAAGGAGAGTCGTTACACGAGTACTACTTGAGATTCACATTGCTGTCAATGATATGAACATTCTACAAGATGCACTACGAGCAATTTCAAGTTAATACCAAGTTTCTGAACACTCTTCCTGATGAATGGAGCAAATTCGTTACTGATGTTAAGTTGGTCAAAGACTTGCATTATACAGTTGATCAGCTTAATGCATCAATTTTTTTTTTTTAGAACAACATGAACGACATGCAAATGGAAGTTCGCTTGATGCCTTGAATGTAACTCGTATCCTCTTGCTTTAGTGCATCTCACCTAAATCAACACAGTCTCCCTTATCTAACTCAATCAACACACTTACCATTACACTCAACTTCAACCTCCAACTTCAAAATATCAATATCCACAGTATGGTTTACTTATCAGTCTCAAACAAAATACTCAACTCATCATATCATCAACACATCTTTCTGGTAACTTTTTCCATCCAATGATTTTCAATCATCAATTCACCACAACGTTTATTCTTCATCATCATATATCCCTCAATTGGAATATCCTCCCCAAATTAACCAACAATCTGAATTTTCCCAACAAGACTCTGTTCTAATTGTTCCAGTGTTCCAGAAAGGTGATGATCCCATTGATGCCATCAATCACATGATGTCGTTTTTGACTGCAGTTGTCACCTCCCGTTATCCCACTACCAATAATCAGCTGAGAAACTCGTCTAACCCTAGGCAACAAGCTACCATCAATAATGGAAGAGTTACACTACAACCAATTCAGGGGAGACAAACTTCTTTTGCTGCGGGTACTTCAAGGACTTACACTCCAGGAGCAAGTGGAAGCAATTCTGGAAAACAGAGGACGGTTATTTGCTATAACTGCAAAGGGGAAGGCCACATGTCCAGACAGTGCACCAAACCAAAGAGAAAAAGGGATGATTCATGGTTTAAGGAGAAAGTGTTGCTGGTACAAGCTCAAGCACATGGTCAAATTCTAAATGAGGAGGAACTAGCTTTTTTGGCAGATCCAGATATTCCTGAAGGTCAAAGCACACAGACTGTCATTACTCACAATGCTGCTTATCAAGCTGATGATTTGGATGCATATGACTCTGATTGTGACGAACTCAACTCTGCCAAAGTTGCTCTCATGGCGAATTTATCTCATTATGGTTCAGATGCTCTTGCTGAGGTACACAATCATGATAATATGAATAATAATGTGGCACATCAAGCTGTGCAGGTGATGCCGTCTTCTCAACAGTCGAATGTTGTGAATCATTCAGAGACTGAAATAACCAGTGATAGCAATATCATTCCTTATTCTCAGTATGTGATTGAATCACAACAAGTAACTGTTCAGAATTCTAACTCCTCTGCACAACAAGATGATTTGATATTATCTGTGATTGAACAGCTTAAAACCCAAGTAGCTAATTGTACCAAGACTAATCTGGAAAATAAGAGTGTCAATGATACCTTAACTGCTGAGCTTGAAAGATATAAGGAACAAGTTAAAGTTTTGAAAGAAGGACAAAATGTTGACTTAAGGAGTAAGGATAACGTTTCAGACACATGTGCACAGTCTGTAGAGATTGATCTTCTTAAACAAACTCTTTCAGAACATTTAAAAGAAAAGGAATCTTTATTACAAACGGTTACTCTTCTAAAAAATGATTTTAAGAAAGAATAATCTAGGAACATTGATAGAGAAATAGCTTTAGAAATGCATATCAAACAACTAAATAATATTGTTTTTAAAAGAGATCAATCTGCACAAGCTGTTCACATGTTGATGAAACCTCAGTTTTTCTATGATAATACCACTAAACAAGCTCTAGGTTTTCAAAATCCCTTCTATCTGCAGAAAGCTTAGCAGTCAAAACCAAAGCTATATGTTGGTGATATTATTGTTCAAACTAATCCTATTGTGATTCCTGACTCAGAAGAGACCTTAGCACTTGCTAAAGAGAGTCATTCCAAAATGCTTTTAAAACATTAGGATAATATGATGTTAGAAAAGAAAAAGCAAGTTGATACCACACCAATAGATTATGCTGCTCTTAACCAACTTTATAAAGATTTTCCAACACGATTTGTTCCACAAACTAAATTATCTGCTGAATAAGCCTTTTGGTCTCAAAATTCTGTGAATTCTTTAGAACCCACACTTTCTATTAGACCTACCAATGTTGAGGTTCCAAAAGAACTTCCTAAAGTCAGCATGGTTAACATGAGTTTGAAGAAACTTAAACACCATATTGCTAACTTTGATGTGGTAGTCAAAGAAAGGATCACACCCACAGCTATCACTGAGGGTTCGTGGGGTTTCAAACATACAAAAGCTTGTTTTAGGAATGAAATAATTCCATTTGTACCTAAAATCATAACCAAGCTTCCTGACGATCATCCTTTCGCCACTAACCGAGCTTTGTTCTTCAGACGTCTCCATATTAATCCACCTTAATTTGAAAATCCATTGAGCGATGATAAGAAATATTATCTGGACAGGGTCAACAAGTATCCATACATCTAAGACGTTCAAACTCATGAATTTCCTTCTGCATAGCCTCAATCCAGGACGAGTGCTCTAGGCTTGCTTGTAGGTCTTTGGGTTCAACATGAGTTAAGAATACATTAAGAAACACCACAGTCCGTCGTTGTCTAGCTGTTTCCCTGGTAAGACAGGTCATCTTTATCCCCAAATAATTTTTCAAGCGAATGAGCTTGAGTCCACTTTTGCACGTGAGGTAAATTGGTTTATTTTTTTTTTTTTTGTTGGGAGTAACGTCGAAATTGACAGTGTTGGAAGAAGATGCTCTGAAACGGTTTCAGGAGAGTATAGGTGTCAAACACAATACTGTCAACATTAATTCAAAACAGTGTTTTGCAAATTCAGAATCACTATTGTCTTGGTAGAAGGTACTGATGAGGCAAGATGCTTCAGTAACTTCAGGAGCGCCTTCTGTGATAAACTGTTGTGAAAGGTGAACCATTGGCATTCTCGGTGCGGGCAGCAGGAACCATTAACCAGAGTTATCTGGAACAACCGAGAGGTATCGGAACAACCTCATCAATCATCAAACCATTGAAGAACAAAGAAAAACTAAATAATAATTTCTATTAATCTGCTTTGAGTGATTACAGATTACTAACTATGAGATATGATTGTATGAGATGTATGTTGAACTCGTATCTCTTACTATGCCATGAGGGATCCTTTTATAAACCAATGATAAACCCTAACAGGCTTACAAAACGCGTAAAAGATAATACATGTCTTTTCCTAAAATATCTCATACATATCTCTTAAACGGTACTAACTAATTTCTACTAACGGTACTAACTATCTGATCAGTACTTAACACTTTGTACTGTCAGTACTAATTATAACTATCGGTACTAACTATTATTACTAACGGTACTAAGTTAGGAAAACATAATTCCCAACAAATAAGAATAATACGGGTTAACACAAATGTCGTACGCCAGTAATCATCATACTTAATAGTCTTTCGATTTCCCTTGGAGTAACTTATAATTCTAGGACTCTAGGAGACGTACAATAATTCCATTCACATTTGTTTCCTCCGATTAATGTTTAGTACGTTGGATGATACATTTCCATTAGAGTAGAGACGTTGTTAGATCGAAAAAGCCGTTGGTGATAGCGATTGTGTAACACCCCCAAATCTGGGTAGCAGCGGAATATAATGTATATCCGAGGGCGTTACTTCATAGATCAATAGCACAAGATATGAGAACAACCACTAAACGTGTCATTTGAAAAAGATACATTGGATTAACAAAACACTTGTCTGTTACATAAGCTCATGGCTTCAATTTGTTCAACAGTATAAATAAAGATTTCGATTTATAACAATTGTCCCCAAAATGTAATAAGACCCCAAATCTTTGATATGACTCTTCAATTATTGACTTCCAATGTATCACTACACCTCGTGCCTTATTGACCTGAAAAAACATGCTTAAAACGTCAACATAAAGTTGGTGAATTCATAGGTTTATGTAGGATCCCTAGATCATTCCATAGATTAATCACAAGATCAATAGCACAAAAGATTAAACATTAAAGAACTTTTTGATTGAAAGAAACAAGAGTGGCTACAAACCCTAAAGATGAAAAGTATTATGGAGTAGCTCACCTAAAAATGAAAATAAAAATGGCTTTATATAGCCTTACAATGAGACCTAAAGAGGCCTTTGGGCTTTGATGGGCTTTTTCAATAAATGCCCAATTACATTAATATTACACGCTTAAACGAGCTAGACTTTTGTCTTGTATCTTCGAGTGACCGAAGCTTCTTTGTTCGGGTCCATTTATGTGATCCTAACAATCTCCCCCTAGATGAGGTCATGAGAAGTTGTTTGAAGCTCACTCGTGCTTGTCTCTTTAGCTCGTTGTTGATAGGGTACTTCACTTGTTGTGCTTTGGTAATTCAATCTTTAACACCTTGATCATGATCTTCAGAACTTGATGTGATGACTTGATCTTGATCTTTGACTTGTTTAAGCTTTACTTCTCTGAATTACTTTGTGATCTTCTTTCACTTTGACTTTGCCATACGCTGATCTTTAGTCTCACATGCTCATATCTGTTGGAATCTGGAAAGCTTTGATGATGTATCTTCTTCTAATCTCCATAACGTTTAGCATTTGAAGAAGACATTGATTTTCAGAGATTGTGCGGAAGCTTTGTATGTAAACTTTCTTGATTTCTTCAGATATGTGAGTAAGGATATGAGCATGTCTTGCATCGGATACTTTGAGTCGTCATTCGCTATGATAGAACAATTTAGTCACCAACAAAAACATTTTGTTATGTAAAATCCACTTAATGTGTTCTAGAAAAACATTTTGTGAACACACAAAGGTTTTATATTTTGAAGGGACCGAGTATAGACGATACTCAATCTGGTCGGTTACATTAACCTCTGATTCCGTGAGGATCAATGATTACAGTATGAATACTGCACCTGTGATCAGATAGATTCATTAAAAGAACCTTCTTGACAGGTTTTCCGGCACGTGACAAGCTAGTTCCTCTAATACCTAAGTATCAGATTCCCTAATGTTCGCCGTTCTCTAGACCAGATGTCCGAAGACTAACACACTATAAGTATTTCTACTAATAGAATGGTAAAGAGTGAGTCAGTACAGTTACTATCTGCTGACTATACCGTATCTTGAACAATGAGGATATGTATGGTTCATTTTAGAGGTTCAATTTATGCTATAATTCTTGATTGGAAAAGTTACACGCTCCTTTACAAATAATTGGTTGGAGTATGATACGCTTACAGCCCTTGACACTTGGATCTAGGAATACTGGTCATTGATGCGACGGAAGCTCACTGAGACTATTCGGCCATATGTATGTGAACGCCATGCAAATATTGTCCCTAAAAGAAATTATTCAAAACATATTAATTACATGATATAGTAATAAGCATGTCTTTTTTCGCACTGAAGGAAGATTTGATCTATGCTACTGAGTCAAGATTCCAGGAGGATGGTGAGTATCACTTTTTACAAGGAAAGCTTATCGTTTGATCTATACTTAACCATCTACATTCATCACTATGAGGGGAAGCGTACGAGTGCACAAACCCCTATTAGATGATACAAAAAGGGAAGAAGATATCTGTTGTGCGCTTATTATTGTATGAAATTAACCATTGTTTTCTTCATGCAAGAATGTTTTGTAATATCAAATAGGAGGAAGATAGTTAGGAATTACAGATTTGATGAATACAAAACCCATAGAAACAAATGAAGAAAAGAGACTCACAAAAGGAAACCAGATATGCTAAAGAAGGGAAATCAAGATCAAGATTAATGGTTGATCTGACAATCAACATTACTGTAGAAGTATAGACTTAGTCATTCTCACATTAATATTAGACTCTTTCAGACAAACATTAATGTGATGATTAATGTCACTTACTTACCTTTCCTAATTGTATATTTCTTTTGAAATAATAAGGACCCATTATGTAATAGTTAGGTAGCTTTGTTAGTAAGCTAGGGTTTCTTGTAACCTCCCTCTATTATATAAAGAGGGTAGGCGTCTAGGTTACAGGTATCCATTTTCATAGTAGACTTCTCCAATGAGAGTCTAGAAACGCATAGAGCGTGTGTAGTAGTTAGTAGTAGTAATAGTTTCTTTATCATGTTTGAATAAAGAAAACCTTATTAGTAACATGATTGTGTTCTTTATATTCCGCTGCGTGTTACAATCATTGTTATCATACCCTAGATGAGTCCTAATAACGATCTATGGAGTCATTATAGGATTTCACAATGATAGTATATATTCAAGTATGAATCACCGTCAAATACCTAAGTAAATACGGCCAGTCTTAGTCTACAAATTTAGGCTAAAGACTTAATGTATAAGCTATAATAAATTGCTAGTTGATATATATACTGTTATCACTTGTGTGGTGATGCACATGTTTATCGTATTTGAAATTGTTTGATGGCTCTTGGGAAGGTATACAATGTCACATGTTCTTGTATACGTATATACGTTATTAATAAATATTCGTATTTATTAAATCGTAGGTTTACTTGTATAATATCCGAAAACAATTCGTCCGATTCGCTAAGTGTTTATAAAATCACTTTTGTTTATAAAATACCCTTAAGTTTTCTATAATTACAAAACAGCCCTTGTGTTTATGTAATATACAATATTTACATTTTAAACCCTTAGGTTTCCCTAATTACACTTTTAGTCCTCCAACTTTACAAAATTATACTTTTGGTCCTTATATGTTTAAAACAGCCCCTTTGAGTTTCAAAATGTCTAAATTAGTCCTTAGACCTTTCTAAAACAGTTTTGACAGTTTTAATCCTTGAGTTTATAAATTGACACTTTTAGTCCCTTAACTTGTAAAAATCGCATTTTAACTCCAATTAAGATCAGACAAGTGACAATAGATTTTATTAACTCCAATAAGCTAAATAAGCAGCTTATTTGAGCTTATTGGGCTTATTGGGTCCGTTAAGGCCCATCAAGCTAATAAATGGTCCAATCAAGATCAAATAAGCACATAAGCTCTTATTTGACTTAATTAAGCTTAATTAAAACCGTTAAGCTGAAAAATAAGCTCGGGTGAGCTTATTTAAGCTTATTCGAGCTTATTGGGCTTGATAACCCAATGATTTTAACCTGAAAGGTTAAAAAAGGTTTTTACCAAGTATTACAACTTATTTTCTCATCTCAGTAAGCACCTATAGGCCTGTCTATGCTACTTGTATGGTATGGCTTATTCAAATAAGCTATTAAGCTCGTTAGCATGCTTGTTGGGCCTGATGTGAGCCCG